>RXPK01004786.1:0-12826 GCA_004143645.1 Protaetia brevitarsis
CCATAGTTTATGCTATATCGAATTACCTTAATCTCATCCGTATATCCAGACATTAGTTGCGGTCTCCAAGCATATAGTAGCGTTCAGCCAGTCGCCCGGTAGCGCTAATTAGGCGAACGATACACGACATGTCCCGAAGCATCGTTTCTAGGCTTTCATGGGCTATCCGCCTGTGCAGCAGGCGCCCTGTACCCCCTCTACCGCTATTATGCCGATTGTGTATAATGTTGTATGGAGAGGCGTTCTAGGTTTAATTATTGCCATCGTAAATCAAATTAATTCCAGCGTCAGCCGTCATGCCATTCCCCTGGCTACTGCTTGCGCCGCTGCTCTTAGAACGACTCGAACAAATCTGATTCGTAGGACGACGGGTATAAATCATTGGGCGAGTTAGTGAACGCAATTAAGTTGTAAGGTTTACCAAAAAGAAAAAGCGTTGCTTGGAAAGCGAAATATAAAAATGTTAGAGCTGATTGGAGCTGAAACTTTGATAGGAGCAGATGCGTAACAAAGATGATTGGTATAGCTGGACAAAAAAAAAGCATTCTAACAGGAAACAAACAAGAGGAAAGATCTTTCCTTTCATTGCCATAGATTAGAGGAACTTAATTAGACCTGCCACTTTTGTGAGCTCTTCCTGTCCATAGTTGGGATTCTTCAGATCCAGCAGTAGAAACATTGTCCATGCCAAATTCGCGGTTTGGCACAGAACCTAAATTAGGTTTCCTCTACATCTTTGCAAAATCTGCAAATAGTTTCTACCACCAGGAATTATGCTGTGTATATACCTATTTGCTCTACCAACGACCATGAACAGACCTACTATCGTTTTACTAGTCTCACTGACTTTATTTATTAAGTTCTTTGTAAAAAGGTTTTATTCATTTAAGTTTTTTTTTTTTGGTCTGATGGCATTTGATGATTTCACCCTTTGAACTAGTTATACAGGGTGTATCAGATATAGAGGTAAATATAATAATATGTAGCAGCTGTAATCATATACGATCAAAAAGTCAATGCACAGGGGGTCTATCTGTAAGCATTAACGAGAAAAAAAATATTTTGTAAATTCCGTGGGCTAGAGCCGCACCTGTGCCCAACCTAAATGCTGTCCCGAGTATACCCCACATACCACTATCATTCAACCATTACCGCTGTTAGTTTTGTGTGGATCGCCGCTTGGAGTGCAAGCCACTTCGAACATTTTATTTAAATTCTTCCCGTCTCGAAAAAACGATCCTTTTCAGGACCATCATGCTTTCATATAAAGAAAATCGAAGCTTGATGCATCGGCAAAAGCGCGGGAATGTATAGATTCATTTTCGCGCAATATCATTGTAAAAAGGCGTGTTTGCAAATTTTCTGTATCTACATTTATTTCTGTGTAATTCGATTCAATTCATTTTGCGTTATATGATTAAATAAATCCAAAAGAAATAAGTCAGATTCATGTGGTACCGTTTATTAACAACTAACTCCCGATTCGACAAAACAAAAGAAAAATATTTACGTTTTTTGTAACTACTGAAGTCGCATATCCGGTGAAACTCGAACGTCTTATCAGGATATTAAAAATAATACTTTGTAGACTTACGTAGAATGCTCTTAACAAATAAGGAATGTTTATTTTATAAAAAGAAGAATTTTAAAATGCCTCAGTTTTGCTATTTTTACAAGGGCCTTTATTTATTCAGAATGACGTTAAATGAACTTACGGCATACCATTAAGAATAATACTAAATGAGTGCAATGTATTTATACATAATATCACGTTTAGCGGGTGCTTAACATGACGTTTCCTTGCATCAGGCCCGGACTAAAGAATTTTTGGCTCTAAATTTTACTTTTTTTAATTTTTTGATGATGAAATCCGGTTTCGGCGGGTTTGTGCTATATACGTCATGTAGTTAACACCCAAGCAAAATTTATTTTTTTATTTGATACACCCTGTATATTCGTTCTTTGATGGATTTTGTTATTTTTGATTTGATAATGCTGAAGGAAGATACGGCTCCAATGCAGAGTTTTGACGATCCTAGTATATTCATCACCCTTATGCTTGAGTATCCCGACCAATATTAATTCCTTTTGATGCTCAGCTCGTTTAGGATACAAATATGCAGACTGACACCGTTGGGATGCTTTTTTGCACCAATCACGTACTTATTCTAATTAAAAGAGCAATAACTGGTCTCTTGTCTTTGATATCTTTATTTCAAGATGATAATACATTAGTATCAAGTGATAAATTTTAACTAGTGTATAGCACGATTGATATTTTCAACCAAAACCTTAGATAATTACATTATCTTACTGTTTTGTTTGTTTTCAATGGGCTAAAGAGAAATATATAGAGCCATTCGTGGGTTTGTTTTATGTAAAGAATTTTATTTTTAATTCCTGAGCGAGTCTTATTCTTCAATTCTCGGGTGAATGTAAATTTTATTCACGAATAATAAAGTACAGGAAACTAAAAAAAATATTTATCATTCGCGAATGAATTATATCAATTCAATCATTCAGAATAGGATTGTATTATCGCCATTTTTCATCACAAATCGGAAAGAGTTGTATTTTTATCATCCAGAAAAACACGATTTATCACGAACGGAATTATAAAATTAGATTTTTTTTTCATTCGCGATCGATATTTATTTTCGCTCACGAATGATAAAAATACGATTTTATTCGTATCGTCAGAGTGTCGCACGAAAACTGTCAGGGATCTATATCAAATTGCTCTTATTTTGAGCGTTAACAATGGCAAAAAGGCATAGAAAAAATAGGGTCTTCAATTTGAAATTTTTAACATCTTTCGGAACTAATTAATTTTAATAATTTTCTAGCACGCGTTGGTATAAGCTGTAATAATATTTATGCTCCATCTTGATGTATTTACCTTCAAATCCATAAATATGTCAAGTGTATTAAAGAAAATCGAAAGCACATATTTTTTTTAACCAGTTGCAAATGTCACTTTTCTGCAAAGAATCGAAACATCTCGAAAACAAATGATTTAGGTATAGGGATTCCTAAATAAATTTTAACTAGAATTCTAAGGACAATTAAAAAATATAAAAATATACAGGGTGTTGTTGAGTTTAAAAATAAGAAACTGAATGTCAACATCCTGTATAACCGAAGGTGCATATTTTCTCGATTATACCCAATCCATGTTAGTGTATATTCTTGAAATTCTCAGATTTTTCTCGTGAATAGTTTTCCATATGTAGATCGCTGATATTCGTCATGTATAGTAACTATAATTTTAACACCATTTTGAGCCATAAATATTCCTTAGCAACCAAGGTAAAAAAATCGTCACGTCAGTATACATCCCATATTGCTTCGGCTTGGCGCATCCAAGACTATTAGAAATGATGCCTATCTAACTCGTATTGTCCGTAATTGTTTCTAAGTAGTAGTCCACCCCCACTATCACCTTCACAGAATCCTACAGTACCGCCTTCAGGATAACCAGCGCAGAATAAGGTCGAAGCATAGGAAGAATTGCAAATAGATCTTGGTACTACAGGCACGAATGCCCTCCTCGGCACACACGATATGGTCAAGCTAGCATCTTCATAAACTCCCCAACCAATAATGGCGCTTCTGCGTCCGTAAAATAGCCGTTGGATATCCAATCTGTACCTTGGCAAGCATAACGGGCTGACGTATTTGTTGAAGGTCAAGCGTAGACTCAACTTGAGCAACATTATATCTGCGTAGAATGTTCTGATGTCGAAATCTTCGTGTTGAAGGACTTTCCTGACCGAAATTATTGTAACGTCATTGTTGTCCGTGCACGAATCGTGTTGGCCTATTATTACCTTCAATTTAGTCTGTTCAAAATCGTTCCTATAACAATGCGCTGCTGATACCACGAAAAGATCTGAAATGATAGATCCACCACATATTATCCTCTTGTCGTATTGCAACTGCACCAGCCAGGGATACTCGTGATATCCTGTTTCTTCACCACCTATGATCTTCAAATAATCTTTATCACGTGTTCTATTATCGTTCGCAACCCCACAGGTGCACTGTTTGTACGAGGGAAGTAAAAAGGCAGGATCTATGAGGCACCAACAGATTCTCCACGAGAGAAATATTGAAAGTATAGTAATTGTGTACTGTGCGTGAGGTAGCATTGCTGTTGATTGACTGCAGGAGAAAGCGGACGGAGAAATTAATATAAATTGTTGGTATCTTACAGGAGAAATGCAAAATAGCGGTGGTTATCAGTAGAATGTAGGCAAATAGATTATAATATGGTTTGTAAAGAAAGTTATCGATTTCTATTTCAAAAATTCATTTTCTTTCACCGAAACTATGAGAGCTTTCCGATTGTTCGATATTTTTTTATTTATTATTATTATTATGTATGTTGACGATACGTTGTTCCTTGCAAATGACAAACAGTAAATTGAAATTGAAATTGGATTCTCATCGATTGCTGCTGTATTTTAAAGTTCATAGTATTGAAGGCTGAACAGTGGATACAATGAAGGTTAGGAGCATTTATTTAACTCAGTGTACTGATAGAAGAATATTAGACTAGAAATAAAAAAAATATACAATACCATATTGTGGCCAGTGATTCTGTATAGCTCCGAAGTTTGGCAATTGACACAGAAGAATCAAAGTAAATGAAGTCAGCCGTAATGCGCTATATATAATCTCCTGCAGAACTTTGCTGGGATAATGACTTAAGACACTGCCATTCAATTTTTGACGCACCTAAACAGTAGAAATTTATGCAATTTAGAGACTCGCATTTGGTTCGATTAACTATCCTTATCTAAATCAGTTTCTACCATAAATGGATACTGCAGAATCCTGCTGGCATAATTAGTAAGAGAAATGCAAATATCTACAGTTTACTTTTCGATGTAACTTTTTAATATCTTTAATGTTATTTTTTTTACTAATTTACACCTAATGAGTAAGCATTAGACTAGACATTGTGCGCCTCTGTTATTCAAATTTTAACTTGGATCTTTTATTTGTTTCTCAAGTTCTTCATACTCTAAGTAGCAGTAATTCGCCTGAATGTGATAATCCTGCAGAATCCTGCTGAAATTGATTATTAATAATAAAAACTATGAGCCTCTACTATTCAAATTTAAAGATTGATCTTTTATTCCACTCTCAAGTCATTCATACTCTAAGCAGCATTAATTCGTGGCCTAGAATCCTGCAGAATCCTGCTGAGATTATTAATAATAGAAATTATAAGTCTCTGTTAATTTAAGTTTGAACAGGGATATTTTATTCCATTTTCAAGTTGTTCGTTTCTCTAAGCAACAGTCATTGGCCGACTATAATCCTGTATATTCCTGCTAAGATTATTAATTGTTAGTATTAAGTCACTGCCATTCGAATTTAAATAACAAGCTTTTATTTCCTCTCAAGCAATTATGATTTGCCATAATATATAACCATACAAAATCCTGCTGGGATGATTAATAAGAGGAATGTATGACTCAAAACATTTTAACTTCAATATTACATACTAATTTTGATTCTAGATTCCAATTTGATCTTTTTTTATTCCTTTCTGGACTAATATTACACTCTAAGCAGTTACAATTTCCTGCAAAATCCTGCTGAGAATATTAACAAGGGAAAATACAAATCAATATTGCCTATTGGTTTCGATTCTAAATTCTATCTGCATCTTCCTTATGCCATTCTAGAATGATTTACACCCTAACCAAATAACTCGCCGTATACAATCCTCCAATTGAAATGAGCTTCTGGAGAAGATTGCCAAGGAAATCAGGATTACCAACATACAAAAAGCAAAGAAATCGAAAGGTAGATGAAATTAGATAGAACACTAGTATGAACACGTAAGAAGAATGGAAGAAGAAAGATTTTCAAAACAATTATTGGAATGGATCCCTCCATGGAAAAAGGAAGCTAGGCAGGTCACCTAGAATATAACTACAGAGGATTGCCAAAGCGAAGTGTGAAAGAAATTTAGTAAAAAGCGAATGGTAAAGTACACGATTGTGGCGAACAGAAAGCCAAACCTAGCCTAAAATGCCTATCATGTGTCATTCCTTCGATTAATTGTTTAGGGTTTTTTTAGCTTTCAGTATGTATTATATTATATATCAAAGATAGCAATAGATATTTGAAAGTCAAATAATATTTCCAAGCTCACATTGTGCAGGTGGTTAACACTACAGTTACCTAACAAGATTCCGCTGTACTGATCTGTTATCCCAGATAAAATATAAGCTCACATTGGGCAGGTGGTTAACACTACAGTTACCTAACAAGATCCCGCTGTACTGATCTGTTATCCCAGATAAAATATGTTCTCATTAACAATAATTACGATACATTCATAAACTGTCATTGTATATTAGAGCTTACAAACCATGCTTGTATTTTCAAATGGTGACGTTTCTTTGCCTTTACATTAGCTTCCGGGATACTGCAGGGTTCTATTTTGGGTCCTTTATGATTGTCATGTACATTTCCCATATTTTGCTAATATTATCTCAGATTTGCCATCCCCACGCTGGCTTTATAGACAAATCTAATTGTCTTCCTTTCATACGATCATCATATGATATGCAGCAACTTCAGAGATACTCATTCACGATATTAACTCTCCAATCTCCCCCTCAATTCAACGTTTTCCGCTGAGCTTTCCCATTAAAATTATAATTTACCTCGGACGAATTTTATATTTTCAAAATCCATATCCCCTACTTACTTACCTGCAGCTCTCCCAGATCACTCGAAAGGTTCGTTCTCCGAACTAAATCTGCTTATATTAAGCCAGAGATGAACTGTTTATATTGATATCTCTAAGAAGAAGGGTGAAGAGAACTCAGCGAAAACAGCAGGAAATTAAAATTTATTATTTACAGAGACTAATTCGAAGATTCCGGCTGGGAGATCTTAACAGGCGGCCGTCTCGGGAGTTTCCGGAATTAATCCTCGCGAATTCAGAAACGTTAGCTGATGGCGCAGACGAAGAACTTCTCGTTAGCGGTTTACCGGTAAATATCTGCCCAGATATTACTTTGTATTTTAAACCTCATTCGGGGGTATTAGCGCTGGAAGAAACAATTTATATTAATAGATCTTTACGGTGGCGGATTTTTCGAAAGCCTTTAGCTCTCTGCGAGGTAAGGAACTCGTGCGTCGTGCTTCGAAGGAAACGTAGCGAAGGGTGGCGTTTTACGAAGCGTGAGAAGAGATTTATGTGGCGCTGAGGTAATTTTTTCACGTACTCAAAAAGTGGTAACAAACTTCTACGCTCTTGCCGTGGGTTCCTCGGTTTTATTGGCTTGGCACACATGGCGAGACACAAAAGGAACGTTGCTCTGCGAATGTTTCGGCGTCAAAATACGACGGAGGGATTAGGTATACGGAGGTGAAACGAAAGTAAAGCGGCATTGTCAAGGAAACAGGTGTGGATGCTACAGTATTGATTTCCTAGCTTTTCGTAGTCTCTCATTTTCGAGAATGTCTCGTCTAATGCTTGCTCATTAATTGTAAATTAGTAAAAAAAGAACATTAAAGATATTAAAAAGCATTAAAGATATTAAAATTTATTATTATTTATTAAAAAGTTGTTCATACTTTAAGCAGCAGGAATTCGCCGCTTATAATCCTGCATAGTCCTGCTGAGATTGATTATAAAAAATGCAAATATTGATTATTAAAAATGCAAATATCTAAACCGTAGATATTTGCATTTTTAATAATCAATCTCAGCAGGACTATGCAGGCTTATAAGCGGTGAATCCTTACTGCTTAAAGTATGAACAACTTAAAAAAACGAATGAAAAATCCACGTTCAAATTTGGGACATTCGGGGGTGCACAACTTGGGAAAGGAATATAAGATCCATGTTCAAACTTGAATAGCAGAACCTTCTAATTTCCATAATTAATAATCAATCTCAGCAGGATTCTGCAGGATTATATGCGCCGGATGACTGCTGCTTAGAGTATGAACAACTTGAGAAAAAATAAAAGATTCATGTTCAAGCTTGAATAACAGAGACTTAGAATTTCTATTATTAATAATCTCAGCAGGATTCTGCAGGATTCTAAGCGCCAAATTACTGCTGCTTCAGAGTATGAACAACTTCGGATAGAAATGTAAGATCCATGTTCAAACTTGAATAGCAGAAACTTATAATTTTATTATTAATCAATCAATCTCAGCAGGATTCTGCAGGATTATATGCGCCGGATGACTGCTGCTTAGAGTATGAACAACTTGAGAAAAAATAAAAGATTCATGTTCAAGCTTGAATAACAGATACTTAGAATTTCTATTATTAATTATCTCAGCAGGATTCTGCAGGATTCTAAGCGGAAAATTACTGCCGCTTTAGAGTACACACAACTTGGGAAGAAAGAAATACTGTTCAAACTGAATACGGAGACTTATAATTCTATAATAATAATCAATCTCACTGATTTGCAGATATATGCGCCGGAGACTGCTGCTCTAGAGTATAAAACTAGAAAAAGTAAAAAGATCATGTTCATCTTGAATAACAGAGATTTACATTTCTATTATTAATC
Source organism: Protaetia brevitarsis (assembly GCA_004143645.1). NCBI lineage: Eukaryota > Metazoa > Arthropoda > Insecta > Coleoptera > Scarabaeidae > Protaetia > Protaetia brevitarsis. The sequence continues at coordinate 8,565 of RXPK01004786.1, forward strand.
AATCAATCTCAGCAGGATCGCACGATTCTAAGCGCCAAAGTACTGCTGCTTCAGAATATGAACAACTTGATAGAAATGAAAATCATGTTCAAACTTGAATAAGAAAATTATACATTATTATATTAATCAATCAATCTCAGCAGATTCTGCAGAATATGCGCAAATGACTGCGCTCAGATATGAACACTTGAAAAAAAATAAAAGATCATGTTCAAATCTTGAATAACAGAGACTTAGAATTTCTAATATTAATTATCAGCAGGATCTGCAGGATTCTAACGAAAAACTACTGCGCTTTAGAGTACAAACAACTTGGACAGGAAATAAGATCCATGTTCAAACTTGCAATAGCGAACTCATAATTCCTATAATTAATAATCAATCTCAGCAGGATTGCAATATATGCGGTGATATGACGCTCCTAGAGAGAACAACTGAGAAAAATAAATGAGTATGTTCATCTTAAAACACGGATTTACAATTTCTATTATTAATAATCTCAGCAGGATTCTGCAGGATTCTAAGCGGAAAATTACTGCTGCTTTAGAGTATAAACAACTTGGGATAGGAATATAAGATCCATGTTCAAACTTGAATAGCGGAAGTACAATTCTAAATTAAAATCATCCAGCAGAATTCTGCAGGATATATGCGCCAAATGACTGCTGCTTAGAGTATAAAAACTTGGAAAAAATAAAAAATTCATGTTCATCTGATACAGAGACTTACAATTTGTATTATTAATTATCTCAGCAGGAGTCTGCAGGATTCTAAGCGGCAAATTACTGCTTAGGGAATGAACAACTTCGGATAGGAATATAAGATCCATGTTCAAACTTGAATAGCAGAACTTATAATTTCTATTATTAATAATCAATACTCAGCAGGATTCTGCAGGATTATATGCGACGAATTCCGGCTGCTTAAGGTATGAACGAGCTTGAGAAGAAAAAATAAAAGATTCATGTTCAAACCTGAGTAGCAGAGACTTATAATTTCTTATTATTAATAATCTCAGCAGGATTCTGCAGGATTCTAAGCGGAAAATTACTGCTGCTTTAGACTATGAACAATTTCGGATAGAAATATAAGATCCATGTTGGATAGCAGAAACTTATAATTTCTATTATTAATAATCAATCTCAGCAGGATTCTGCAGGAATTATATGCGACGAATTCCTGCTGCTTAAAGTATGAACAGCTTGAAGAAAAAAATAAAAGATTTATGTTCAAACCTGAGTAGCAGAGACTTACAATTTCTATTATTAATAATCTCAGCAGGATTCTGCAGGATTATAAGCGGCGAATTCCTGCTGGTTAGAGTATGAACAACTAGAGAAAGAAATAAGATCTTCATGTTTAAACTTTAATTTATATTTTCTTTTATTGCTTCACACCAGCAGGATGCTGCAGGATCGTTCGCAGAGAAGAACGAATTTTTATCTGTATATCTGTGGTGAATTGTAGGAAGTACTGCCAGAAATACCTAAATCTTGTTTCACCAAGCATTTCCTCGCCACAATTCCGCCTAGAAACATTAACCCGAGGAATTAACACGCGAGATGGCGTGCTTCCCCCTCAGAAATTTGAGTGACCGTTAACTGTCAGTCCCTGGCGTAGCCGCCTTCGCAAATACGAGATAAATAAAAACGGGGGGCGTTGGAGGAAAGAAACAAAAACACTCCACGAATTAGGTCAGTCAGCGAAGCGAAGCGCTTTATTATATTCCGTGATGATGCAAAAATTTAAGAAACGACAATATTGTCACGGCACGAACGTAAAGAAACAAAGGCATTTCCGTTTCGTGTTTTGTTTTTTTTCACCCCCGCCCGTCTTTCAGGGCTGTCTCCTTTTATTTTCTGTATTTTTTTTGCCTCCTTTTCCGTATTGTTCGGTCCGCTGGAGAGTACGGGAGTCTTTGTCGGATCGGAGACAAATTGTCAACGCGAAAAAATGTCACGTCTTGTCCGCAGACGCCCTCCGTGGCGGTTAGTAACCCTCTGCGTATGTCTTCTTGGACGTGTGGGAAGAAGAAAAGTCCCTTATCTGAATCCGAAGGCGAACGCAGAAGGATATATCATTTCACGGGAGATGCGCAATTTTCATTCAATCAAAACGTACACGCTTGGGGAATGGGGGCTGCTGCGTGCTCCGCAATACAGATCCGGAATAGGGGAATTTGGGCTGTAGTGACCTCTAAATGTTCTATTGCTTCTGTATGTTTGTGTTTTTGTTTATTTTAAATCAAATAAGACGGACATTAAATCAATGCAAAATTTTAGTTTCCAAAATTCCAGATCCGGAGTAGGTTAAACTTAATATTTTCTTAAACTTTTTTTCAGAATTTCTATGCAAAATTTCTTGTTTTAAAACCAAAGTAGATATTTAATAAAGTCTATATAAGACGCGATATTAATGTAATAGTGCATCCCTGATTGCTTAAAAGAAAAAAATGAATATCTTTCGGATTTAATTTAATTTTCATCTTTAATGCCCAATTCCATTTGGTGATGATGCGCGAGGGACATCTCAGATTGCAATAAATACGAAGTGGCAGATATGCAGCATTAGGACACAATAACATGGTCCATCATGTGGAAGATGATCCGATATTTTGTGTGTCATAATTTTAAATCCACCTGAAATTTTTGTATAATCGAATTTTTAACTTTTTTGGAACCTACCCCTAACAGCCAGAAATATTACATAAATATCTTTTTCTAAATATAGATAAAATATTCAATTAAAATATTTATTCCCATTTCAAAATTAATGTAAGCGCTATATTTTTCTAAATATTTGTAAATATTTATATGAAAATTGAGATTTTTTATGCAATTTATTCTCTATTTGTCAAATGAAATCAAAATTGTTCTTTGTTATTTGAATGTATAACGTCGATAACGAACAAGTTTGAAACATACATAGAGTTGTCTAAAGAGCAAGACTGTTTGTTTTCACACTCACCATACAGTTTAATAAATCATAATTCTGGCATTTTTAAGGCATACTGAAAGGTTCTACTCAAATTAATCACGTATCTTTTTTAATGAAGTGTTCTAAATAAAAAAACAAAACGTATTTATTATCATTTATTGAAGAGTCGAATAAAAATGAAATAATCATTTTTAAGTCTAGGCCCTGGCTGGTGCCAGGTACAACCTATGCTTGTTTCATATCTTCGGTAGTGCGCTCTCATGGGCTTTCTTGTGCCTCTAAACATGCCAATTGTATCAATCATGACCAAAATAAAATCGGTACAACATTATCAACACCTATAATATTTTGGAGCATTTACAATAATTGGAGTGGTGTACTTTCTATACTTACGATACTTATGTTTCTTTATTTATAATATTTGAAAAACTTCTACGTACAAACAATAAAACACAACGTATTCTAACCTCTATTTGGAAGGTATATGACGCTTATCTACGATATGAATCTCTTAAGCAAATCAACTAGCAATTATCTGTAGATGCAGTACATATATGATGCATAAAATTCCTACAATTAATTATTAAACGTTTCTGTACATGGATATTGAGCATTCCACTTTCTTCTATAATGCATGACATTTCAAAAGTTTTGCTTCTCGTAGTTACCTCAAAAATAAAACACACCCCGCAACAATTAATTACACAGTCAACCCTAACTGCCTAATCGTATACTTTTATAACTATAACATGGTAACGACAAACGAATGAAAACTTTGATGATACCGCACGTGCCGTAGCATTCTACGTACGTGATGCATAGACACAAAACAATACTAACATCTATAAATCGGCACCGTAATGAATAGAGTTAGAGGTGTGTTTTTACTTCGCAACCTACAAATATTACAAATAATATAATACAAAACGCAGATATTGAATAGAAAAGTTACAGCACTCAACTTGATACTAATTAACTCATATTTGATAATATTTATCTAATTATCTTTAAACTATATTACTACTCACACTAATAGGTACATACCACTTAATAGTATGCATATTTTACCCATTTATTATTGTCTACGCACCAAATGTACAAAAGCAAAATTCTTCTTTTTTATATAAATAAATATTACAGAAATACAAAGCAAATATTCTCGCAGATTATGAAATATATTTTGAAACTTTTCAATTAAAATTTATTAATGCACATAATTATTTTTTTAACTGTTTTCTATTATATTTTCTATAATATATTTTAATGCTATTTATTAATATACACTAATATTCAGAACAGATTTTATTTTTTTAAATATTTATAAA
>RXPK01004787.1:0-36878 GCA_004143645.1 Protaetia brevitarsis
CAAAACACCATTGTTTTTTTCTTTTTTTAATAATCAGTTATTCAAGTTTGTACATTTTATTTATATATTTGTGTAGAAACATAATTTATTTGTTATCTCATAAAAGTTAATAATGGTCTACTTTCTCACAAATTCTTTTTAATTAAAGTTACCAGTTTCGTCTAAACGAAGGAAACATTCTCAGCAGCTTCAGGAAACAATCCAATAAGCAGTGGCGGCTGGTACTAAAGGGCACAAGGGCATGTGCCCACTTAACCACGAAGATAAACACAGAATGAAATTCGCATGTAATTCAGAGCATTATTACTTTTCAGTAATTTATGAGCGCGATGACATGTATGACGTAGGTGTAAGTGGTGTTTTGCCACTTTTAGTGTTCATAGCAAAGACAACAACCTAAAAAAGTTTTGAACGGAAACATATAACTGTTGGGATATTATGTAATATCCCCATGTCGACAGCAGAATGTGAACGATGTTTTCACCCTAAACGTATTAAAACAATAGTCATAGACGTCTTTTCACACGAAAAAAGGAGAATGGATTCTTGGAAGTTCTTATTTGTGCCCACCTCTTCCTAATCACGAGCGCCATGCAATAATTATAGAATTGTACAGAGCCTGTCCACCGAAGTTTTTTTTTTTTTTATTGAGCTCTATTTTTCGTATTAGGAAAAAATGAGTCTATAAAAACTTTATAGAGATAAATGCTTATTAACCTAAAAAGTTTCTCAGCTATACAAGTTGTCCAAAGTAGAAAACGTTATTTATCCGTTATTTTAAACACTAGCCTAACTAATATTAAGAAGTAAAGCATTGATTGATATATTTTTTTTAATCTAAGCTACCGGTTTCGTCCAAGCGAGGTCATCCTCAGGCAGAAACGATCCAGAGTTACGGTGTGAAGTAGCAATAATTGCAAGCCAATAGATTTTTGGCGACGAATAGCGGGCTTTAAAACAACATATGATTCGTTAAATACATGATCATAAGAAAGAGCCCGCACTCGTAGACTAATATTTAGTTTTGGTAGTAGGGATGGGGATAAGTTAAGCGTTATATGCTAACTGCGCTTAGTCATGATATTGTCGTATGCCAAAACATCAAATGTTGGGCTACGTGATGGTCAGCGAATTTTCATTTTTTGCATATTCTTACAATGCTATATAACGAAAAGGTGGCGTACAACAAAATTATCTTACACATATTTTGTTATCCTTGTGATTATTAAGGAATCCTGGTACTGAAAAGACAATTTTTCTCCTGAATTCAAACTACATATTCTACAAAATGGGAGCAATTATTCACTCGCGTGATTCAAGCTCGTTAAGAATATCAAAACAATGGATAATTTTCTTACCAATTCACGTAGCAAGAGTTCTTTCGTCGGTGTCCTTTCGCGTGAAGATCCAAGTCATTGTTTATAAAAAAAATTTACAATTGAGGAGCGATATACCGGTTAGTCCCTAGATCAGCTCGTAGCATAATGCAAAAAAAAAAATTTCGTGACCATCACCGAGCAAGGGATGTTTTTGACCAGATGTAAACTTTTTCAGGAGACCGGAGTGCATAGAGTTGCGATATTATCAATACCACGGGTTATACTAGTGCTATTTTTATGAAATCAGGTTCATTTTTAACGAATATAGCGATGATGCCATAGTTGTGTGGATGCCGTATTCGTCGCGAAATAAATATTCTAAATTGCTTGAAAATCTATTGCTACTTCACGTTCATAGTGAGAATGTTACACTAAAAAATAAAAATAACTATCCAATGATCACGCAAATAATTGATGATTATTAATTATTTCAAATATTTTAGTCTATAAATTTAAAATGTAACATTAGAGATAGGCTTTGAAAAAAAAACTTATAATATTTAATTTATACCAAATTGGTTTTAAACTCCAATCTTAACCTGTGTTAAATTTATAGTTTATTTAGGAATTTTAATTTTCAATACGTAATTCATTGCAAGATGAAAAGCCTTTACAGTCTGAGAAGAAATTAAAAATTAATGTTATTTCTATTATTATGTAATAAAATAATTAGGAAGGATTTAATCCTTAAGAAATTTTTTTTTCACTCCGCAGGATTCGAACCGTAGGTCTCTCATTGTGCTGGACGGAGCGGTCAGTGAGTTTTACAACTACTAGCTAAAAGGAGATGTAAGTTCGGAGGCGTACCGACATATCGATATTAGATCTTCGCCGCCGGAGAACCAGTAGCTTTAAATTAAAGAATTTTGTGGAGAAACAGATATTTCTTATTCAGTAGCGAGTTCACAAAAACTGAATTTTAGAATCAAATTATTTGTGAATATTAGATAATTTGATTATTTAAATAGTTATCTAGATACAATTTCATTAAAATAATACCCAAATCTACGACTGTACTTACAAATAATTGCAATTTTTAATGATCTAGCAAATTACAAATGCACTATTATTTAATATAAAAATTGTTCACGCATCATATTTGTTTTAATTTAAATTAAATTTTTATTTAAATAACCTCACAGCACTCAATTTATTATTAACATTTATATCTGCTTCGAATAGGGTTTTTTTTTTTGGTGGTGTATCAACTGAATAAATACTTACGTGTAAATTTGACATCCGGTTTTAGAGGTTCTGGTCTTCTCTTGTGAGTGGCAGCTTTTCATTTTCCGCCTTCCACTTTTTCAAACATTGGGGTTCGTGTATGTAGATGGAATTCACGGAAAATAGTCTCCCGCACAAGTAACAAGGAAACATAGGTGGTTTCTTGCTAGCGGAAGTAGTCGAAGAACTGCTTTCCGGTTCTGAAGTTGTTTTAATGGGTTCTGGTGGTGCAGGAGTTTCTCTAACTAGTAAGTTCGTATAAAAATAGATATAATATTAAAGTCCCATTTACCTTACTAAATATTTTGTTTAATAAAATTTTGAGTTATGATTTTCAGAAAAAAAAAACTATTGGTGTAAAAGATTTGCAACAGCCTTACTTGTATTCTGGTACATAGGCTCTCTTTCGCTGGGTGGGAGGTGGTCGTTTGCATGTGCCACTTCTTCAAGCATTGCGGTTCGTGGATTTTAATGGATTTGGTGCCGAAGAGACGGCCACAGACGGGGCATGGAATTGATCTGGGTTTTGGGCTAGCTGCTGGAGGAGTAGTTGTCTCCTGCTCTTGTTTGGGGAGTTTGGCCTTGAAACAAAAAAGAATACACATTTTTTTAAATGTTACCTAGAAGTACTACTTGGCTAGATTGCTTTCTCCGACACTCATCAACATTATTCCAGTGATATGACATGTTTTTTTTTTTTTTAATATTACAAGTAATTAAATAATTAATATATCAACGGACCACGTGACCAAGTGAGGTTAAGACTACCATGTGGTTTCTTATTGAAGTGTTGTTCAGCCTGCAATATTGTGATGTAGGATTTTAGTTATAGATGGCGGGGAAGCGAATTAGGGAATTAGCAAGTAAAGAATCAAGAAATGCAGATGATTTAGCTTTTTTTCTGATCCTGAAATAGAGGTTGCTTTTAAGTAGATGAATCCACGTGAAAAGCCGCGTATAGACGGTATAGTACTGCTGATATTGCGTTAAGGGCTTATGAAGCAGTAACATTCTTGTCCTATTTTTTCTACACGTCAGTTACCCGTTGGCTCTCCACATTGGCGGTTAATTAATTAATTAATAAAAATTAAAAGCCACCGTCTGCAATCGGGCAACTGTTGTGATAACAGCTTCTAAGAAATATCTATCTGGCAATTAATATACAGGCTTGGGATAAAGTATGGAACCAAGCAAATATCTTTAAAACGAAGAGGATAGTATTGACAAAACTTTGCAAATAAGTGTGAGGAAATATAATACATCTGATGTTGATTTTGTTGTTGTGACTGTATTTCCGATTCAACCGGAAGTTCCCTCTATTTTTTTTATTTAAATGGAACACCCTGTATATTTTTGCAGATTATAATAGACCTTGTTTTTCTGAGTTCGACATACTGAGGTTTTAGCACCATTATTTGTAAATAATGGAGAGATAATTAGTTCGCAAAATGTCAGTGGGGATGATACAATAAGTCCTTAGATGTCAGGTCACAATCCGAAGCTTTGCCCAGCAACAAACAAACAAAAGATATTATCATCTAGTAGGTAATTGTTGACAAACAGTCAAGTTTATTTAATTCGATCCATCGAATTACTAACTGTACGGATGAAAATGGTGGATTTAAATGAAAGGGAGCGTATTGAAATTTTAATGATGATTGGGTTTGGCGATCGCGTTACAACTCATGAAGAATGATCTTTTTAATGATTTGCATCCCGAAAGAACATCTTATAACATGTTCAGCTGTCACTAAAACACTAAAACGTTTTAGTTTGGCTGGAACGGTTAAAAATTCACCAAAAACAGAAAGACCGCAGACCGCAACTAACGCAGTTGTTAGAGAAAACATTGCTATCGAATTAAGAAGAATCACCTCAAACTTCTCCACAACTTTAGCACTAAACATGGCATAAGTCGTCGTTCTGTAGGAAAAAGTTTTGAAGAGAGAAAAGTTCCATCCGTTATAAAATACACCTACTTCAAGAACTGTCAGATGATGATTTTGACCGACCGCTGGAGTTTTGCGAAAGAATGATGGAAATTGTAATGCAGGACGAACATTTTCGCAATAATATGGTATTTTTGGACGAAGCAACTTTCTGTTTAAATGGAACAGTCAATCGCCATAATTCCAGGGGCTGTTGCATAAAGTACAATTACAATTTACAGGTGATACTTTTTGTACAATCTGTCAAATTTGACATTTATAATATATATTTGCAACGCCCGGTAAGTCAAATTTTTGACAGACTGTAACAAAAGTATCACCTGTAAATTGTAATTGTATTTTTATGCAATAGGCCCCAGGTAGTGGTCCAATGAGAATCCTCAGTGGATCCATGAAGCCCATACTCAACATCCTCAAAAGTTGAATGTCTGGATGGGAATTGTTGAAAACAGGCTTATAGGCCTATTTTTTTATAGAAGGAAACTTAAGTGGGGAAAAGTATGTGGATCTACTGAGAAACCACATTATTCCTGCACTCAACACAATGGGGAGTTGCCTCAAAATTTTGGTTTTCAACAGATGGAGCCGCCTCTCACTATGATAGGCGAGTTGGGAACTTTTTGGCTGCTACTTTCCCAAATCGATGGATTGGACGTAGAGGATTCATAGAATGGCCTGCACGTTCTCCAGACCTTAGTCCATTAGATTTTTATCTGTGGGGTTTTCTCAAATCTCGTGTTTACGTTAGACGACCAACTATTTTGCAGGAGTTGAGGCAAAGAATAGTCGACGAATGTGATTTAATCTTTTTTGTAAGAAGCAGAAATTTTCCTATAATATTCACGTAAAATACTTGTGTTATGAGAAAAAATTCTAGTATTTGACATTTTCCTTAAGTTTCTGTACATTTACCTCGATTCAGTGCGAAAAATTATCAAAAAAAGTGATTTTTACCAAGAAAAATTATCTACATTTTTTAGTGTGTATACCATGTCACTAAAACACCATGCGTTGTATATCTTGATATCTGATTTTATTTTGCAAATTTACAGTACAGCCTGAAGAAGGTCTAAGAACCTTAAGGGTATATAAAAATAAAGAGAAATTAGATTTATTTGATTACATTCACACCTAATTATGGACACAAACACATGCTTGGCATAGCATTTATAACCATTTATTTTTATTTTAACATTAAATAAACTTTGTACAATCACAATTCGAAATAAATACAAAAATCTTCACGCCAGCTGCTGCAGTTGCAACTCCTGCAACCGTTTCTCATGCAATAACTTTTCATTAAGTTCCCTTTCTTTAGCGTCTTCTTTGGCGTCATTTTTGTGTTCCTTGGTATAGCCAACTATATAAAAAAAAAGTAAAATGATACTTATGTAAAATATTAATAAAAAGAAAATCATTACAAGAATATGATGATCGCCGGAGTCGTCAAGAAGCCCCCCAGAAGCAAGAAACTGCCAGGCAGTGTGTCAATAGTCTTCTTGTACACATAACTATACATGGGGCCATACACCAAAGGCATTAACGCTTCGGATACACCGAAAAGGGAGTTGATTTTTCCTGAAATACGAAGCAATTATACCAACAGCGAGGGAGTTATGTTAATGCATACCTACCAAGTTCTTCCGGTGGAACTAATTTTGATGTTATGGACCTCATTGCTATGAACGAAGTGCCGTTCAACATTTCAACTATGGCACCTGCGAATTGACAATATTTAAACAAAAGAGTCGAGCAAAAAAGATCCTAACAGTTATACCTAAGTAGAAAACGGTCGGGGTTGGGGCAAAGGCATATACGAATGAAGAAGCTATCTTACTGGTGCTGGATAGCACTCCTAGGATTGTGTCGTCCACTTTTAAGATTTTCGAAAATATTATCAGCGAGAATAAGGTACCTAAAATGGAAGGAAATAAAACATGATCTTCCATTTAAAATATATTGAAAAACTCTTCCTTAAAAACACTCATTAGAAAAGTTTTCAAACAATTTCGCACTTTTGGAAAAAAAAAATCGATACAATATGCATTGATTAGGGAACTACAGGGTGTATCAAATAAAAAAGTAAATTTTGCTTGGGTGTTAACTACACGACATATAAAGCACAAACCCCCCGAAACCGGATTTCATTCATTAAAAAATAAAAAAAAAAAGTAAAATTTAGGCCAAAAATCTTTGTCGGGCCTGATGCAATGAAACTCATGTTAAGCACCCGCTAAAACGTGGTTGTTGTATAAATACATTGCACTCATTTAGTATTATTCGTAATGGTATGCCGTAAGTTCATTTAGCTCATTCTGAATATATAAGAGCCCTTGTAAAAATAGCAAAACTGAGGCATTTTAAATTTCTTCTTTTTATAAAATAAACATTCCTTTTTTGTTAAGAGCATTCTACATAAGTATTATTTTTAATATCCTGATAAGACGTTCGAGTTTCACCGGATATGCGACTTCAGTAGTTAGAAAAAAAGTAAATATTTTTCTTTCGCTTTGTCGAATCGAGAGTTAATAATAAACGGTACCACATGAATCTGAGTTATTTCTTTTGGATTTATTTAATAAAATAACGCAAAATGAATTGAATCGAATTACACAGAAATAAATGTAGATACAGAAAATTTGCAAACACGCCTTTTTACTATGATGTCGTGCGAAAATGAATCCATACATTCCCGCGCTTTTGCCGATGCATCAAGCTTCGATTTTCTTTATATGAAATCATGTTGGTCCTGAAAAGGATCGTTTTTTCGAGACGGGAAGAATTTAAATAAAATATTCGAAGTGGGTTGCACTCCAAGCGGCGATCCACACAAAACTAACAGCGGTAATGGCTGAATGATAGTGGTATGTAGGGGTATACTCGGGACAGCATTTAGGTTGGGTACAGGTGCGGCTCTAGCCCACGGTATTTACAAAATATTTTTTTTCTCGTTAATGCTTACAGATAGACCCCCTGTGCATTAAGACTTTTTGATCGTATATGATTACAGCTGCTACATATTATTATATTTACCTCTATATCTGATACACCCTGTATACAACTAGATAGCAAAAGTATATTAAAAAAATATTACTCCGCTATGGGGAAATCCAAGACCGGAAAAAGTAACATCTGCAATCAGCCAAATCATAAAACTAATTTAAAAGCATATTATTGTTTTGTAGGTCAAATGTGTATTATTTATTAATGAAACTTCTTGTATGGTTGAATGACAAAGGACTTTTATACCTTTGCGTTATGTTCGTATAAACTTTATTGTATTTCTACAATCCATATTTGACTTTGAGTTGTTAATATAGGGGAAAAAAGAAATCAAACAAGGTCTAGAAAGTCTAAATTGACATATTATTTCCAGTTGCTTATATGTTGTTATCTTGTTACTTAGATAACATTGACATTGTTTTATATATATATAGAATAACACCCTTAAAATACCACAAAATTTATTGAAGTATTTCAAGATTTTGATTGTACTTTTTACGACATAATACTATACAAAGAAGACAAAACTTGTATCTTTTATGGTGCATGTAACTGAAAAACTGTTATATATTTGTTGACAAATCTTTTATAATCCATTTTATAATTGTATATAAATTGTAGGTGTGCATTTCTAAGAAAACGCTGTGTTAATCTATTGTACCCATTACTCATTCGAGCTTACAATTTCTTTATGTTAGACCCACACCATTGCGTTTTTTATTTTTTTTTTCTGAATAAATACAAAAGCAATTTTAAAGCTTCAAATCTTGAGCATGTATATAATATTTCATTTCTTTTTTTCGTGGTTTTTAGATCGTCAATATTCAAAACATGAATGAGTACGACGTTTCGCTTTATTGAAAAGCTTTTTAAAGTATATAAATAAATGTAAAAAGTGTAAATGATAAATAAAATGTTTTTGTTTAAAAAAGCAATTTTTTTTTTTTTTTTAAATATATCTAAATTAATACAAAGTAAGTTCATATTTCAAGAATTATGTAGAGTATTAAACCTTTGATCAAGCTGTAAAACAAGAAACATTAGGGGTTTATGAAAATGGATCGGATATATACCGGATGTATTGAAAGTGAAAGGAAATCATAGGATTTACAATGTGCTAGAACAGGATAGAAAGTCGGTAGATACCTTACAATGCAATTTTCGTAAACGCCTATTACATCAGTAACATTTAATTTATATTATATTACAAAATATTTGTCTGTTTCGTTTCTATTACCGAACAAATTATACAGTGTGACCCATTTGAAATGGAATCGTCCTTGTAGAATCTATCTTTTACATTAAAATTAAACTAACTTTTGAAAGCATTTAGGCCAAAAAGGAGTCTACTTTCACACAAAATTTTAAAGTCTAAAATTTCAAGATGCTATGATTATTTTTGTATGACTTCGAAAATAGCAAAATGTTATTAATGAGTCAGTAAACGTTGTAAAAAAGGAATTTATGAAATAATGATAAACTTATAGTACTTATGGAAAAATAATTCATCCATAGCCATAACACCCTACATATTATTCCATTTTTAAATTCTACGTAGAAAAATAATATCCCTTTATACAGGGCGGCCCACCACATTCGCGTCGGTTTATATACGAAAAGTGGTGACATATTTTCAATTTTTTTTGTTTAAAGGTTATACAGGTTCAGAAGGACACATTTCAAAATTATTTTGAAGTATACAGGATGACTCAAAGAAAAGTTACACACCAAAGTTGTGAAAAATTAGATGGAACACCCTGTATATTATGACATATTTTGATAGTACAGACTAAATAAAGACAAGTTGGTGTTAGGTTTCTTATACCTAACTCAACTCGCTTACGAGATAAAAAATGTAGACCAAAATATAAGAGGCATGCTTGTCTTGCATATTTAAGCTAAATTTTTTAAACTGTATTTATTTTTTAACTAAAGCATTAAACTTGATAATAAAATAAAAGTAATGCAAAAAAATTATACAAGGTGAACAAAAACATACTTTTAATTTTCGCTATCTTTAAAGGCAAGTAACTTTCTTATTTTAAATGGAACACCATGTATTTATTACCCTGTTCAAATTCTAATTTTAACGGTCTTTAAGATTGTATTAATGCTTCCTATACCTATCTCTTATAATTTCTTAGTAATTTAGAATTTTCTATTTTAAATATTTATTCCTAGTCATTATTTTTTTTAAAGTAGGCTTAGACAAAGCTGCTGTTTTGTCCAAGTCTTTAGCTTTAGTTAAAAAATACGGTTTGAAATATCTAGCTTAAATATGCATGACAAGGATGGCTCTTAAATTTTGGTCTACATTTTGAAGAATAGTTAATTATCTCGTAAACGAATTGAGTTAGGCATAAGAAACCTAACACCAACTTGCTTTTATTTAGTCTGTACATCAATCTTTGTCCTTGAATGTGCAATTTTTGTAAAAACAAATTATGAATATTTTTTTAAGAAATACGAACTGAATCATGGCTGTAACACTAGAGGGAGTACTAGACATTTTCTATTACCACCAAAAACTCATTTAACAAAAAATCCAAAATACGTGTATCTATAATTATATCAGAATTTTTAATCACATTCCGGATCACATAAAGAATTTGCCTCAGGCTGAATTGAAGCGGGTTTTAAATCGATTTTTAATAGACAATGTATTCTATACCCTCAATGAATTTCTACAGGCAAATTGGAGTTATAGCTTTAATTTTTAATGTGTTTTGTATTTATTGTGTTTGTCATCATCTTATTTTTTTGTGATAATTGACATGTTCTATGTCTTATTGACAATTATGAACCAATATATATATCATTATTTTAAATATGCTACTTTGGAACATCCTGTATAGTTCAAAAATATTTTTAGGTTATGCAGTAATGAATTCTAAAAAAAAACTTTTGTATAAAATTGCTAAAATCAAAAAATAGAGCTGTAATCAAAGATCCGGTCTTGGATGGGACACTTGTACACTTCTCACAGGAAAAATCGGGACACCAGCAATTCAGAATTTTAAAATTTCTTGATTGTAAATGCAACTTTCGGAGGACGTATTCACTTATCATAGCCATAAATCACTTACTTATGTATATTACTGGGATCAAAGGTAACGACTAGAAATTTAAAGAGGAAAATAAATATATAGAGAGAAAAAGGTTTATGTATAGAATAAACAAATCAGAGTTTCGGTGGCGGCGTTTCCTTTAGAAATGCCAATGAAAAAAAAATACCTAACACAAACAAGAACTCTTGAATAGACGGCTTCTCATTTAGAAATATATATGTATTTAACTTGTTTGATGTTATGTAGAGATAATTCTTTTTTAAGAAAAAGGGTGGTGATGTGGAAACATGTGGTGATGGAATTTTATTATTTAATATTATGTTACGTGTTAGTGCTGCTTTGATATTAGTTACTTCGATTTATGCTCGCGAGTATTAGTTTAGCAATAGACAATATGTCAGTCAGCCGCCTCAGTTTTGGGATGTGATTTTCACAGATTTATTGACCACACTATTATTGATGTATTAATTACTATTATTGTTTAATATTCTTAAATATTGTATAGCTATAAAGTTTTCTTCTATCTATAAAAAACTACCCAAACCGGGTTTAAGATTATTTATAAAATTCTTATTTATTTTAT
Source organism: Protaetia brevitarsis (assembly GCA_004143645.1). Classification (NCBI taxonomy): domain Eukaryota; kingdom Metazoa; phylum Arthropoda; class Insecta; order Coleoptera; family Scarabaeidae; genus Protaetia; species Protaetia brevitarsis. The sequence goes on from RXPK01004787.1 coordinate 11,207, forward strand.
GATCCCTACATTTATTGTATTTTCAGGAAATATATCCTAGCTATCGCCTGTGTATTCTGACGTCGTTGATCTATTTTCTTGAAATATGCCCAACACTGGATCTCTTTACAAACTGTCTTTATGTAGCACAGGTTTATTAACAATTATTTAAAATATTATTGGATTTATAATACATAACAACCATTGTAAGAAAGCATATTGTTCGTCAATCTCAGTTAGTGCTAAAATATTTATTGTTGAATTTGATACATTTAATACTTTTTAGTTGCTACTGCCTGAAGCTGTGTTACAGAGCAAAAGTGTTAGCTATATTTCAATAAAATAAAACGACATTGGATTACACAGGCGATAGTTAAGATATATTTCTTGAAAATACAATAAACCGAGGGTAAATAAAATAAATAATTTCTTTGCGAAATTAATTGCTTTAAAAATTTTGTAAATAATCTTAAACTGTTTTCGGTAATTTTTTAATACATAGAAAAATATTTTGTAGTAATACAATATTTAAGAATACTAAACAACAACAATAATTAATACATCAATAATAGTGTAATTAATCAATGTAAAAATCATATTGTTCAAAAACTCAGGAGGCTGATTTGACATATTGTCTGTTACTAAAGCATTACTTGCGGGCATAAATCAAACTAAGTAATTAATATCATGGTAATAGATAATATAATTTTAAAGTCCCATGGTCAAATGTTTTCTTAAAAAGAGAATTATCTCTACATAACATCAAACAAGTTAATGTCTTTAACTTGTTTGATGTTATGTAGATATAATTCTCTTTTTAAGAAAACATTTGACCATGGGACTTTAAAATTATATGTGCATTTCTAAATAGTGCCGTCTACTCAAGAGGCCTTTTAGTTGTTATGTATTTTTTTTGCATTAATATTTCCGTATTCGGTATTTCTAAGAAAACACCGCCACTGAAATTCCAATGTGTTTATTTAATGTAAAAACCTTTTTCTCTATATATATATATTTATATTTCTGTTTAAAATTTTTAGTCTTTTTACCTTTGATGGCAATAATACACAAAAAAAAAAGTGATTTATGGCTTTGATAAGTGCATATATCCTCTGAAAGCTGCATTTACACCTAAGAAATTTTAAAATTCACGATTGCTGGTGTCCCGATTTTTCCTGTGAGAAGTGTACATATTTAGCAGAATGGAAGTTTTTTTCTTACTAAATTTAAACTTTATTATAATGTCTTAAAAATCAAGTTAAATTTTTACTAATTGAAATTCGCTTTGATTTTGAAAACTTCTACATATAATTGAAATAGCATTGATTTCATCAATTTCATGATCGCAATTGTAAATATTAATTGCTTTTCAATTTACACTAATTTTCACTTATCTTATTACTTGCATATTTGAATATTTTCATATATTTTGAGAACAGACATTGTTAAAATTTTATAAATTAGATGAGGTATGCAACTAATACTACTTGCCAATCACGCAGAAAATCCATTTGTTGCAGATGTTACTTTTTCCCATGATGCTTTACTTATCTTACTTTTAATTACTTACCTATCATGTGTGCAACAAAATTAAATGTGGAATATAGTGAATAATCCATCTCATTCCAACCGAATTTGTACCTAACAAAGAGATACATGACATTCATTTCCCCTACAAAACATCACGAGTTATATTTTTCAAGCATATCAGAGGAATTTATGGAGAAATTACCATGCATTGGTCCTATTATCACCATAACCAGGATCATGATTATGCAGATCCTTTTTCTACGGTTCCTCTTGCCCTCTTTGAAGGCCACGTGGAAAGTCTCAGAGATATGTTTCGGATCGAAGAAGTCCAATAGGAAATTCTTCCGCTTTTTAATCGGTTCCTTTTCGAATTCACCGTCTTGGATGTGATTATTATTAATAGATTTCGGCACCTCTTTCACTCTGATCCACCCGTAGATGACGCCAGTCGTATATAAAGAGAGACTCAACTGAACACGCCGTAAAATCCGATCTGACGATATAGAATGCCACTAAGAGCGATTCCTATGGATATGCTGACGTTGGAGAACATATTTGCGGCGCCAATACGCACTGTCCTCGTCTCCAAACTCGAAACTCCGCTTATATAGCTGAAAACTCCCATGAACATGCAGAACCAACCTCCAGTTACAGCTGGTGGAATCGCTTCGGCCATCACGTTGAATTCCATGGGTAGTTGATAGAAGAAATATGTGCAGAGGATGAATCCTATGCAAGAGAAAATTTCGCCGAATAGTGGAAGTATTATGCAAGGCTTCCTCCGGCAATGCCTATCACTCCAAGAGCCCAAAAACATCAGCAGGAGAGAAGGCAAAAGACTTTGTATGACGTTTTTATAGGCGTTCATGGTCGCTACAGATTTTTGCACCGCTTCTTCGTCTATTATATTGTACGCCGAGGTGTTTCTGGCTGACATGGCGTCGCAAATCTCTTCGCCTAGTTGCAAATTTACCCTGCAGGCCTTCTCCAAGGTTAGATTTTGGACAGCCAGACTGGACATGACGCTGGGTAAGACGTAACAAACCATTATTGGTTCTACGGTGATGTTTTGGAAGATCCATTTGGTTTTCTGGCAGAAAGTTTGTTCGGTTTTTGGCTTCGTGTCTTCTTGTTCCTCTGCCGTATAGCCGCTCTGGAGATTGAGGTCTGCTTCTATGCTTTTCGATTTTTCTAAGGCCATGATGATGAATCGGGTAAATCTTTTTTTTGAGTTGTTGTAATGAAGAAAATGTCTTTATACTTACGAGGATAAGTGAGGAATATTGAGGAATATGTGATAAGTTATTGTTTTGTGAAATCTGTTGTTCTAAATCTTACATTTTTTATGACAATTTACCTCTACAATGTATGAAAATTAAAAAAAATAAATGCTGAAAATTTCGTTGTTCTGAGATCTGCTGAAGGATGCTGGACATCTTTATCAACATTCTTAAACACCAATAAAGAAGGTCGAAAAAAAAAATGCATATTTCCTTAGATAGAATGAAGTGTGTTTTTGTGACATTAATGATTACAATATTATCTAATATTTGTGATAGTTTAGTAATTAATGTCCTCATGCCCTAATTACAATTATTACTCAATTTCATTTTCGACATATTATACTCAAACTATACCGATATCTAGATAAATATATTAACTATCAAAAGTATGTGTCAAGATCTAAAAGCTGTTTAATCGCGTAATAACATATTTTTGCTAAGGATTATACAGGTTCATAAGCGCCTTATAGCTTGCAATTGTTTCAAATTTGCAAGATCATTGTTATAAATAATAAATAGCAATGGCCCAAATATTGATCCTTGAGGAATCCCATACTTACGCCTTCAAGATCAGATCGCATTCCATTCCGTAAGCTGTGTTCTGAACTGTTGCCTGAACAAACATCTTTTTTTTCTTTAATTTGACCTTCATTGATTCATTAGAATATACAGAGTGAGTTTTTTTTTCTATCTTGAGACAACGGAATATCTCTAAAACACTGCATCGAATCAAAAAAAAGATCTTAATAAGATTTGTTATAATGTAGGGGCTCACTGAATGGTGCGAAATGGTGTTTTAGAGATATTGCGTTCCCCCCAAAATAAAAAAGCTCACCCAGTATACAGGGTGATGTATTAGTGTGTGGAAGCTCGATACATCTGACATTATAAAAGTTGTCAGGATGAATAAATTTATTATTATTATTATATCAAAAAAATCGTATTAATTAAGGTATAGGCATTCTTAAACATCATATTTTAAAATTAGATACATATACAGGGTGTATCAAATAAAAAAGTAAATTTTGCTTGGGTGTTAACTACACGACATATAAAGCACAAACCCACCGAAACCGGATTTCATCATTAAAAAATAAAAAAAAAAGTAAAATTTAGAGCCAAAAATTCTTTAGTCCCGGCCTGATTCAAGGAAACGTCATGTTAAGCACCCGCTAAACGTGGTATTATGTATAAATACATTGCACTCATTTAGTATTATTCTTAATGGTATGCCGTAAGTTCATTTAACGTCATTCTGAATAAATAAAGGCCCTTGTAAAAATAGCAAAACTGAGGCATTTTAAATTTCTTCTTTTTATAAAATAAACATTCCTTATTTGTTAAGAGCATTCTACGTAAGTCTACAAAGTATTATTTTTAATATGCTGATAAGACGTTCGAGTTTCACCGGATATGCGACTTCAGTAGCTACAAAAAATGTAACTATTTTTCTTTTGCTTTGTCGAATCGAGAGTTAGTTGTTAATAAACGGTACCACGTGAATCTGAGTTATTTCTTTTGGATTTATTTAATAAAATAACGCAAAATGAATTGAATCGAATTACACAGAAATAAATGTACATACAGAAAATTTGCAAACACGCCTTTTTACTATGATGTCGCGCGGAAATGAATCTATACATTCCCGCGCTTTTGCCGATGCATCAAGCTTCGATTTTCTTTATATGAAATCATGATGGTCCTGAAAAGGATCGTTTTTTCGAGACGGGAAGAATTTAAATAAAATGTTCGAAGTGGCTTACACTCCAAGCAGCGATCCACACAAAACTAACAGCGGTAATGGCCGAATGATAGAGGTATGTGGGGGTATACTCGGGACAGCATTTACCTCGGGCACAGGTGCGGCTCTACCCCATGGCATTTATAAAATATTTTTTTTCTCGTTAATGCTTACAGATAGACCCCCTGTGCATTAAGACTTTTTGATCGTATATGGTTACAGCTGCTACATATTATTATATTTACCTCTATATCTGATACACCCTGTATACAGGGTGTTTTATAATGTCGTGCTACACTCATTAAACGTCATTATTCCGAAAACCGCTTATTTGGAGGTATGGTATGATATACAAAAAGCTTTCAGAATTAATTGTACAATTAAAACAAAATGCCATAACATACAGGGTGTCTCATAAAAAAAACTGATGGCTGCAAATGACCTTCTTTAGACACCCTGTATACAATTTTCTTATGTCAAAAAATTCGCAACTAAAAGTACTAATCGATGCGTCCGAGCTTTTTTTTTCTGCAAAATAATTATCTGATTTTTAAACGAATTTGTTTCTTTCATCATGAACGTACTTAACGTAATTCGAAAATCAGATTAATACTTTTGGAAATTGTTACAAATTAAACATACAACAGAAATTATTTTATTTTGGCCACTACTGTATACAATAAACTATTTTTAGTTTAAATTTTAATTGACACCGTTTTATAAATGCACCCATTACAGTTTTGTTATCTTATGTACTGTCCTATTGTTTATCGCTTTTTAATTTACGAGGTAGCACTAGCTACTCATGATAACATAAATAATAATAACGACATACACAAATGTAATATTGTGACAATAAATGAATAAAGTATTAACACTACTAATGATACAGCTTCACTTCTAATGTTAATTTGTCTGCTTTATCACCGCCATTTGTACATATTCTAATCTAATGAAGTATGTTGGCAAATACAATGGTCCGTAAAACGAGGACATTGTGCAAATTTTTCGATGATTTTGCAAATGGTAGGTAATCCGCAGGCCTTAAAAATAATCTCTATTTGTGCCAATTACAAAGGATTTTGGTCAAAATAAGTGTTAATTATTTTACACTTTATCAGAAGTAATCCTTGCTATAACACACTAAAACAATGGATATTAAAGTGTGAAGGGAACACCAAAAAAGAAAATTTTCCAGGCATATAATGACGTACGTAAAAAGAGATGAACTATTATTTTCTTTTTCTAATTATGAAAATAGTTTTATGAATTTTATCCACAAAAAAAATGTAAGATATTAAGAAACGTTCACTTTTAGAAATTAAATTTAAAAAAAAATGTCAAAGAAATTCAATAAATTGAAGATTTTGGTGATTTATTGTGTAAATATTATGGGAGCTTAAAAAAAAATGGAAAATTGTGTGTTTATTGCTAATTGGAATAAGCATTTTCATTCAATAAAATCGCGAGTTTTTACTGGGAACACAGTCTCTTCGAGTGTGCGAACAAGTGGCGCAGTGGCTTCAGATTTCTTCCAGTCTACTATACATCTATTTCGGCAGATGCGGCGTGCGTTTTCGGGATTTTACCAGCAGATTTGCGTTATTATTAGAGAACTTAAACTTCGTGAGAACGCGAATAAAATAAGGTTTAAGGGTTTAATTGCAGTAAAGGGAATTAGATTAGAACCGGGCGATTTAGATATGGAGGGGGGAGGGGATAAATTCATGCTGCGGAATTAAAAAGTGTTATTTATAACAAATTTATAGGCACTTTTGGAGAGAGTTTAGAAATTTTTACAGATGGGTCGAAGGATGAGGGTGGTACAGGCGTGGCTTTTGTTGTTTATAATAGGAGGGTATATACAGTGTGTTAAAAAAAGGTTGTCGGATATTTTACCCAATTATAGTACTGGTGGTAATAAACAAAAAAGTCTTAGTCAACATGGGTCCGCAATTCAACTGTTTTTGACATATAGTCGATTGCATATTTTAAAATAAAAAAAAAACATTTTTCAGTTTTGAGAATAGTTCCCTTTGTCAAACAACTGATTGTGACTTAAAATTAGTTCTGTCAGACATCTGTCATCAGATTATTTATCATTCGCGTCAATTTTTTTTTGTTCTCAAATTATGCATAAGTGCACAAATGCAGAAATGGCCGATATGCATTTTATGTACGGTCGTGCGAATGGTAATGCCACTGAAGCACGGCGTATGTATGTCGAAGAATTTCCAAATCGGTTGTTACCGAGTGATAAGATTTTCTCAAGACTTCATATCCGGCTGTCCGAAACTGGTTCATTTAAAATTAATGGTGGTTCTGGTAGACCTAGATCAGTTTCTTCTCCCGCAGTAGAATTAGATATTTTGAGACGGGTAGAAGACAACGCAAATATTAGCACCCGAAGACTTGCCGCAGAACTGAACGTCAGTCATCCTCTCATTTGGAGAATTCTGCGGGAACAGCAGCTCTATCCCTACCACATTCAACGCGTGCAAGTTCTTGCTCCTCTCGATTATGATGCACGTAGGGTTTTTTGTCATTTGGGTTTTACGAAAGCTGGCAGAAACTCCTAATTTTGCGACTCAGATTTTATTTAGTGACGAGGCTTTCATAACAATCACGTCTGGGCAGATGAAAATCCCCATGCTGTTGTTGAACTGCATCACCAAAACCGTTTTTCGCTAAATGTTTGGCTTGCTATTTTTGGAGACTGTTTAATTGGTCCATTTCTCCATAATCGTTTAACGGGACAAGTATACTTGGACTTTTTAAGAAATGAATAACCCGTTTTGTTGGAAGACGTGCCACTTTTTAACAGATTAAATAATGTGGTTTATGCACGATGGAGCTCCTGCGCATTTTTCCATCGTAGTTAGAAATTTTCTTAAATCAAGATTACAACGAGAGATGGATAGGACGGGGTGGACCAACCGCATGGCCTCCTAGGTCCCCTGACCTGACACCTCTAGACTTCTGTGTGTTTGGGGGCATCTAAAACAATTAGTGTACGCACGATCTGTAAACAATTTGGAAGAACTCAGGCAACGAATCGTAAATTGTTGCGAGGAAATTCGGAGGACTCCAGGAATTTTCGAAAGATTGCGTCGATCTTTCATAAGAAGGTGTGAAGCGTGCTTAGAAATGAACGGTGGACATGTAGAACAATTTCTTTAGTTTTACTTTAAATAAACATTTGTTTAATTTACATTGCGATCAGAATTTCTTTGAAAATTTTTATCCTACTAAAACAATATGCAATCGACTATATGTCAAAAACAGTTGAATTGCGGACCCATGTTGACTAAGACTTTTTTGTTTATTACCACCAGTACTATAATTGGGTAAAATATCCGACAACCTTTTTTTAACACACTGTATAATAATATATAATCAAAAGTTTGAAATTAGGCGATCATTGCAATAAATCAGGCAGTACGTTGTATTAGGCGCGAATGGGAATTTATGCGGGATGTACGAATTATAACTGATAGCTTATCTGTATTAGAGGCGTTAGGGAATCAAAAAAATCCGACTGATTTGTTATTAAATACTTGGGATATGGTGTAAAACTTTTTTGGACTAGGGCTCACGTAGGTAGAATCGGTAACAATAGGGCGGGTCAATTAGTGAAAGAGACAGTGTCTACAGGGGATAATTAGGTATGTGGTAATTTCGGCTAGCGTAGTTAAAAAAGCGTTTAGAGATAAACTTGATAATGATTGCCAGGGTAAGTAGGATATTACTTTAAATGGGAGGTGGACTAGGAAATTAATCGGTAACGTTACACGTTTTTGGGAAATAATTTATTAATTTGTGGAATCAGATGGTAGAATTAAATCATATTTAGGTAAAATTTGAGGGGGTTAATGATTCGCATTGTGAATGTGGTGGGGTGGATCCAGCAGGGCCTGTTTTATTTTGAATGTCCACTCACTGATGAGTGGCGGTCGTGTACGGAAGTTAGGGCATCAGCTAAGAGATTAAATTGGTCGTGATGCGAAACAGATATTAGGGATAACAAGTCGGTAGATGATTTACTTGAAGGCGCACGGGTATTGCGGGCTCGTAGAAGCTGTCTCTTCCAAACTCAGAAAGATAATAATAATTTCTGGGACTACTTCTCAGGTCTTGCCCTAAAGTAAGGTTTCTCCATGATTTTTCCTTGCTCCTTAAATGCTGGAAGATAACGGTAGATAAGTCGTCCTATCGGCGCAAGCACAATAACAGCTGACTAACAGCTGACCGATTCATTATAGTTTTGTTATTATTATTATTATTAATAATCATATGCAAAATTATTTAGTTAGAGTCGGAACGTTTCATTGTTATGGAATCCATGCAGTACTTAGAATAGGTAGTCTCGTGTAGTACCTTTTAGGTGGAGCACGGGGTTTAGAAGAAGCTACTGAGGAATCAAGGCGTGAAGAGGTGGAAAAACACTTCTAACTTCTAACGACAGGAGAAGATGGAGAGAAGTGGTCCGAAGAGTAGTGGAGGTATAGATTTTTGAGTCAAGCATCGCACGGCCTCTAGTGCTTTATATATACAGGGTGTATCAGATATAGAGGTAAATATAATAATATGTAGCAGCTGTAATCATATACAATCAATAAGTCTTAATGCACAGGGGGTCTATCTGTAAGCATTAACGAGAAAAAAAATATTTTATAAATGTCGTGGGCTGGAGCCGCACCTGTGCCCAACCTAAATGCTGTCCCACTATCATTTATCAGCCATTACCGCTGTTAGTTTTGTGTGGATCGCCGCTTGGAGTGCAAGCCACTTCGAATATTTTATTTAAATTCTTCCCGTCTCGAAAAAACGATCCTTTTCAGGACCATCATGATTTCATATAAAGAAAATCGAAGCTTGATGCATCGGCAAAAGGGAATGTATAGATTCATTTTCGCGCGACATCATAGTAAAAAGGCGTGTTTGCAAATTTTCTGTATCTAACATTTATTTCTGTGTAATTCGATTCAATTCATTTTGCGTTTATATGATTAAATAAATCCAAAAGAAATAACTCAGATTCATTGGTACCGTTGTTATTAACAACTAACTCTCGATTCGACAAAGCAAAAAAAAAATATTTACGTTTTTTGTAACTACTGAAGTCGCATATCCGGTGAAACTCGAACGTCTTATCAGGATATTAAAAATAATACTTTGTAGACTTACCTAGAATGCTCTTAACAAATAAGGAATGTTTATTTTATAAAAAGAAGAAATTTAAAATGCCTCAGTTTTGCTATTTTTACAAGGGCTTTATTTATTCAGAATGACGTTAAATGAACTTACGGCATACCATTAAGAATAATACTAAATGAGTGCAATGTATTTATGCATAATACCACGTTTAGCGGGTGCTTAACATGATGTTTCCTTCCATCAGGCCCGGATTAAAAAAATTTTGGCTCTAAATTTTACTTTTTTTTTATTCTTTAATGATTAAATCCGGTTTCGGTGGTTTGTGCTTTATATGTCGTGTAGTTAACACCCAAGCAAAATTTACTTTTTTATTTGATACACCCTGTATACCAAGTGTCCCACTAAGAGTGGAGACCGGAGATATCTTTGAAACCACAATAGCTATAGTGATGGAAAAAAATTCATAACCAAAGTGGCAAAGGGAAAATTTAAATATTTTGAAATTTTAAACACGACCGTTAGAGGGCTCAGTGGCCAGGATCAATGATAAATTTTAAATGGTACAAGTTTCAGAATTAGCTATAATTTTAAATAGCTTATTAAAAGCCTTAGTTAATGTAGTATATAGGCGTGGTCAAATCATGTACAATTAAATCTGCTATAACTTCTGTAGTTTTTATCCGAATTAAAGAATTTGGACTTGTTTGAAAGGGCATTTACCCGGTTTTAAATGCCGCAATTTGTACTCATGCGTTAGTGTTTGGGAAATACACCAGATGGCGTTATTTCCAACTGTAGGAGTTTTTTTTCTGAATTATTTCCAAAATATAAACGTATCAATATGTTTTATGAAGACTGCGTAAAAATTAAACCAATAACTTTGAAGGCCTCATTCTGAAAATTTCTTTTTTGCATGTTATCTATTTTGTTTTTTTCGTGGACGGTCACATATTATTAACTTTCCAATCCTCCCATTTTTTTCGAAAACAAGTTTAGACACGTACAACATATCTTTATTTGATATTTATAGTGTGTGACTTCGCACATGCCATCAAAATACGTATAAAAGGGGTTTAGGAAGTTGAGTCAAATATCGCAATTTTTGTGCTTACAGCAAAAAAAAATCGTATATATCGCAAAATTTGTCGGCATATGTCTTTAAAACAATATTATATTATTTAATCATTTCCAAATAAATCACCTCACAACAACAAAATGTTCTTTCTTGTCCTGCAAATAAATTAATCCTGGAGCCACCCTTAAGCAATTTTCGACTTGAGAAATGACACGTAAATTGTAGATAAATTGTCCCAAATATTACAAATAAACATGTGATTTGGGGCATTTCTTGTTTTTGAATGAAATTTTATCACAATTCTTAACGACTGAGATACCGTGCAAAAAGCGCTCAAAATAGGACACTTATAATAGTATTGTAAAATTTTTGCTGATTAAAATTTCTACCATTGACCAGTTTGAATTTTGAATTAGATTTTTTTTTCATTAGAATTAGAACTGGTAACGTTGTCAGGTATTGAGGAATTGACATTTTTTTTAGTTTGTAATTTGTCGTAAATTCTAAGCTTTAGCAACAGATTTCATACATATATAACTTTTCTATATGGAATTATAGACAATAGAAGATTCTAGTGCAGGACTACAACATTATTATTTTACTTACCTTGCACAGAATAAATTACCTTATCCAAAATAATACGTAAAAAAAAGAAATGTAAAATCTTAGCACTTAACACTTACTACACCGAAATATCTATCACAGAAGTTGTTACATCTCCAACGATATACTGTTTATTAATGTGCAACACGAGAGCAAGAGTATAATACGAAATCAAGCGGCATTTACAATAATTTATAGAAGCTAGAGGAGCAATATTATATACATATATAATTTTGGGATCAGGAAAGTTCCCTTATCTTGAACAAATAATACAATAATTGACTGCATATTCATTACGAGTGTGGTTTTTTTACCAGCTCATTGATGGAAGAAGGTTAATATCATGATTCTTATTTTTTCCATACAAGGTAGCGTATCTCGAGTGGATTGCGAAAAAAAAAATTGATAGGTACACTTCATATCTTCGAATCTTTTTTTTTTTTTTTGATTGATAGCTTATGTCCTTAAACACAATTGTTAACATACAGAGTTTGGCAAATGTGTGAGAACACCTGGCTAAATTATAGGTTCTACAGGGTGATTCTCAATATATGCAAAAAACTTTAAGATCTGATTCCTGAGGTTATTTTGATCATAAAAGTTCATATGAGTATATGTCCAAAACGGTTTGGTTTTAAAGTTATTGAATGTTTAATAATAAATTATGAACTATGACTAACACGATATAATAACACAGTTGGTTCTTCAAAAACTATTGTGTTGAGAGGGAATTGTTTATTTGTCATTTCAATATTTGTCAATAGTTGTCAGAGTATTCATTCAGTTTATTGCCAGTTTCTGTTTTCTAAAATGAATTACACGAATGCTGAGATGTGTGATATGCATTTCGTTTACGGTCTTGCCAATGGAAATTCGCGTGCTGCTAGACGCCTTTATGAAGAACGATACCCGAACCGTATCATCCCGCATCATTCAATATTTGCCCGTCTTCACCAACGTCTTAGTGAAACGGGAAATTTTAAAAAACGGACGACTGATAATGGGCACCCATCTACAGTGAAAACTCCACAAGTTGAAGAAATGGTACCAAATAAAATTGAGGAACATCCTACTACAAGCACCAGAAAAATTGCGTTTGCTTTAAACATTAGTCAGGCCACAGTTTGAAGAATATTGAAAGATCAACTGCTGTATCCATATCACATTCAACGAGTGCAAGCACTTTTGCCGGCAGATTTTCCGCAAAGAGTGGCTTTTTGTCAATGGATGCAACACAAAATCGCACAAAATCCTGACTATTTGGCTCAAATATTCTTCACCGACGAGGCTACTTTCTCTAGAAACACGATTATTAATTTTCTTAATAATCACATATGGGCCGAAGAAAATCCGCACGAACTAGTGAATGCCCGTCATCCACATCAATTCTCTGTCAATGTGTGGGCCGGAATTGTTGCAGATCACTTGATAGGTCCACATTTTTTACCGATGCGGTTAAATGGCGAGGTATACCGCAATTTTCTTGAAGAGGAGCTACCCCTACTGTTGGAAGAAGTTCCGTTGCAATTAAGATTACAAATGTATTTTATGCATGAGGGTGCTCCAGCGCATTTTAGTTTAGTTGCTCGCGAGTTTTTGGACAATACGTATCCAGATCGGTGGATAGGACGGGGAGGTCCACAACCGTGACCTCCTCGGTCTCCAGACTTAGATTCTTTGGACCTTTTTCTCTGGGGTCACCTTAAATCATTAGTTTATACGACTCCCATTGAAAATGTCGATGAACTGAGAAATCGTATTATCGCAGCTTTTCAAACAATTCGAAATACCCCTGGTATTTTAGAACGGACTCGCCAGTCAATACGACGGAGAATAGAAGCTTGTACTGCAGTTGGCGGCGGTCATTTTCCACAGTTAGTATAAGTTAATTTTGTTTTACTAATTATTTTGTTAATTTATAATAAAACATTAATTATGTTAACTTACTATTAAACATTGTACAACTTTAGAACTAAGCGATTTTGGACATATGTTCTTATGAACTTTTATGATCAAAATAACCCCAGGAATCAGCGCTTAAAGTTTGTCGCATATATGGAGAATCACCCTGTATATCATTGTAATTCTTGAAAAAGTGTCTATCCGAAAATGTGAAAATATACAAGGGGTTATTCATTAAAAATATCATATCTCGAAGCATGTTACAGTTGTTGAAAATCAAAGTATCTCACAAACTACAATAAAAATACAACAAAAACATTTCTTAAGATTATTTTTAATAGAATCCCTAATTTAGCCAGAAATCAAATGTTCCTACACATTTACTTAACTCTGTATATGTATAGGTACTACCATTCAAGGTATGTGGCGCTTAGTATATGAAATAATATGTTTCTGCAAAAGATTTTGTTATATTTTAGCTATAGTAAAATGTATATTTTTTTAAAGATCTATGAAATATGAATACCACTCCAAATCAATACGGATGAAAAAAAATTACTTACCATTGTCACGTTGGTCCGAATTTCTTTGGGTTTACAGCTCTTCTGGTGCACCAAAAGCCTGTCTGGAAGAAAGTCCTCTTGCAGTTTTGGCATGGCACCAAATTCGCCTGAAAACACCAAATATTCTAGAACATCCTCAGGGAAAATCTAATTTATGGTCATTGCAACGATAAGCCAGTATTTCTGATTCTATTGTTGAAATTTTCGAATACATGATCTCAACCAATGTTTGATATACCGTAATAATAATTATTATTATGCTGATTCGTAACAAACCTTTTAATGAGCGCATTATTTGCACTAAATCCATGGAGGTAAATCTTTGCGATCTTTTTGGATGAGATATAGAAAAATTAAAGCCAAACGAATTATGACTGAGTATATTGGAAATTATAACGAAATGGTTGTGTTGGGAAAATAACACTTAAATTTTTTTGACATTTACTTTGACAGACAAATGCAATAACCAAATTACAACGAGTCAGCACAAAAAGTGGATGTTACATGTACACAGAGATTCAAAATGATTGTCAATTCCGCTCCTATAGATAGTAACAGGGTGTAGGTATATGCCGCGTGTTTGTAATGAAGGTTTGAACTAAGTCAGTCAAAACGTAACCTATATTTGAACTCGCATTATATAAACGACTATGGATTGGTGTTTCTGCTTGTAAAAATGAAATGTAATTAATTTAACTTTACTAAATTATGATTTTACAATTCAGTACTAACTGGTGTTTAACTAAATTTATTTATTACTTTAAATTATAACATACAATTAGTATAATTATTAAGTGACAAAACTGCATCTCTCAGTTCTTCTATGGTATGCATGCGGTTTCTATAGATCCTATTTTTTAGATAGCCGAACATGAAGTAATCTATGGGGGTTAGATCAGGCGATCTTGGTGGCCATCTTTTGTGGTTCTAACGACCCTGTCGGCAAAAAACTGTTTGAAGATATTGGCAGGTTTGTCGAGCAGTATGTGCTGGAGCATTATCGTGCTGAAAATAACCTGCTTCAAGCTCATTTTCTTGTAACTCTGCAATAAACAATTCCAACATCTGTTGGGTAACGTGGGCTGTTACAGTTTCTCGAAGAAAATTGGCCCTATTATTCGTTGCCTCGGACATAGCTAACCAAACTCCAACTTTTACGGGATGCAATTGCGTTTCTCGAAATTCGTGTGGATTTTCTGCAGACCAGATACAATAGTTTTGTGAATTGATATAGCTTGTTAGATAAAACCAGGCTTCATCCGAGAAAAATGATTTATTTAGCAAGCATCGTCCCCGTAGAAACTTTATAGGGATGAAAATGTAACTTTCTTTTGACAGCTCGTTGGGCTGAAGTGTATGATAAGCCTATAAAATTATAAAATGTAATAAACTATTTCACTAATGTTAATATTGAGCTTTTGTTAACCTTACCATGATTAAATTCACTTCAGCTAAATATTCACAGATAAATTCCCATATCTTACTACAGTATTCAGAATACTATTGTTGATAATAAAAAATAAATATAAACGGTTTGAAAAAAATTATAAAGATAAGTATAGTTTATTACATTTTATAATTTATAGGCCTTATCATACACTTCAGCGCACATGAACTGGTCAAAAGAAAGTTACATTTTCATCCCTATAAAGTTCCTACGGTACAGGAATTATTACCATTAGATACAATAGGTGAATTGAATATTGTCATTGTTTAATTAACAATTTAAGGGACGATTTGACTTGCTAAACAAATCATTTTTCTCGGATGAAGCCTTGGTTTATCTAACAGATATCAATTTACAAAACTATGTATCTGGTCTACAGCAAAATCCACACGAATTTTCGAGAAACGCAATTGCATCCCCGTAAAAGTTGGAGTTTGGTTAGCTATTGTCCAGCGGCAACGAATAATAGGCCCAATTTTCTTCGAGGAAACTGTAACAGCCAACGTTACCAACAGATGTTGGGAATTGTTTATGTTGCAGATTACAAGAAAATGAGCTTGAAGCAGGTTATTTTCAGCACGATAATGCTCCAGCACATACCGCTCGACAAACCTGCCAATAATCTTCACAGTTTTTTGCTGACAGGTTCGTTAGAGCACAAAGATGCCACCAAGATCGCCTGATCTAACCCCATTAGATTACTTCATGTTAGGCTATCTAAAAAATAGGATCTATAGAAACCGCATGCATACCATAGAAGAACTGAGAGATGCAGTTTTGTCACTTAATAATTATACTAATTGTATGTTATAATTTAAAAATAATAAATAAATTAGTTAAACACCAGTTAGTACTGAATTGTAAAATCATAATTTAGTAAAGTTAAATTAATTACATTTCATTTTTACAAGCAGAAACACCAATTCTATAGTCGTTATATAATGCGAGTTCAAATATAGGTTACGTTTTCCTTATTTATGACAGATCCGTTTACTTTCTTATGTTCCAACACTGACTTAGTTCGAACCTTCATTACAAACACGCGGCATAAACCTACACCCTGTTACTATCTATAGGAGCGGAATTGACAATCATTTTGAATCTCTGTGTATTGAAAGGTATATATGTTTTGTGAAATTATTTCTGTGCATCTAAGAATTTGTGTCATAAATATTTTGAATTGGTTATTGCCAACTGATTTCGGCAAATCAATTTATTCTACGAAGGGTCCAAACTTAACTAAAAAAAAATTATCTGTTTACATCGAAAACTTCAATATTAACAATAGAAATCCTTTTTCAGATGTAAATGTGTTTATTTCCTGAGGCTCACAGGCTTTACAGTTTACAGGATAATTATTAGAAGTCAGTAAAACACGGCAATGCACTTTACTGCATTGATAAACAACGCAATATAATTATGAATGTTATAAACAAAAACAATAAAAAAAAATGAGAGCATAACTGTATCTTTATTGTTTTCTAGCAAAGCTTTCTACATGATTGATGTATACTGGCGATCATTAAGATATCACGCGAGTAAATAACCCAACATTATATACACCATGTTGGAAGTTGTGACGCTATGAATAAATACGGAATTGTTTTAAAATCTTTAGGCCAATAGGTCATTCTTTAACACTATTAAAAATAATGTTTTGTCTACAAACCCCAAATATAAGCTTATAAACAAAATAAATGTTAAATTATAAACAAATTATTTATTAAAATATATTTAATATTATAAATATACAAATTATTTATTTAAAATATATAATTGTCCATGATAGTGGCTGAAATGATTGTTAAGAAACAGAAAGCGATATTATATTTCATGCAATATTTGTGGGTCATGTTCCAACAGACCCTGTATATGTACATATGTTGACAATATAAAAAATTACTAAGTACCAGCATAGGAAGTGAAAACATTAATTAAAATTATCTTTGGTATTCCAATTTTTTAATTCACACAATGTAATGATACAAAACAAGTTAATATGTCGTAGGTAAAAATGAAATTCTCTTATATATATATATTATGTGTTTAGCTCTTTAGATCATTATTGAATAAAATATTGTGTACTTTTATTTTTTAGAGATATTTATGTATATAACAACTTAGTTCCGGTTACAATATTCATTTGGAAATATTTAAGGTCGCTTCTGCATTCTTTCACACCACTTATAAGATAATATTTTAATCTTTTTTTATGCATCATATGTTGAATTCTACACATGACCCAATAATCAAGTCTACCATTCAAAAGGTTATCATTTGTTTTCTAAAAGAAACAATCTGTATGCAGGGAAGTACATTTATTTTGTAAACAAGTCAAATGTTTTTATTTTGAGATTTACTACAATCAGCGACACGATTTTGAATGTGTGTTTAATCAAGAAGTAAGGTGTTTAGTGTTGCTTTTAACTTGTATTACAGCAAGATAGATTAACAGAATATCGTATTATAATAAATCGTCTATTAGATTGGTTTAATAATACAACAAGTGCTTAAACACTAACCCATATATAAATATTAAATAAAGATATTTAATTATTTTTTCTTTTCTAAAAATATTTTTGATATTCCGAAGTTTTTTTTTCCTGTTTTAATGCTATTATTTAGGCTAATAAGAATGCACGCGCGTTCAGAAGGTTGCATATCTAAGTAAATTATAAGGTATATACATTGACGAGCATCTAAAATGGGACCTCTGTAATCGTAGATCAAAAAAATCGATTCATTTCACTGGTAAGGATCAAAGAGTATACAGGGCTCTTTTTTTGCTATTACACATACAATTTCCCTATGCGTAAAGTTGAAAAACAAATTGTCAATGCATTGGTAACTGGCGAGTAGGCAACTAGATATACCTCCATATAAACCAGTTGTTTTGATTGAATTGACGTATGACATTCTGAAATTTTACCATTATTTAGTGTTTTTTATGATTTACTTCATTATTAATTAAAGTATTTCAAACTTGTAATAAACGTTATTAGTTAAATAACTAAAATAATTGTCTTTTTAGTAACTAAAAAAAATATGTACGTATTAAAGCAGTTTATTCTCCTAAAAAGTAATTGAATGGTTGAAGTAGCCAACAAGCACAATCACAGTGACTATCCGTCACTAGCAGTCACTAATTCATTGACTAACCATAAGTGTTTATGTATATCATCGTAATTACACTTTTGTACAACGCAATATTAATAGAAATGACTATTCGAACGGCGACACTCTTGTATGGTTATTCAAAGAATAATACATTAATTTGACATTAATCCCTTTCAGAGCCAGCTAAAAACATTTAAAGATAGGGCTAGTTAGTCTGTTTAACAAAAAGTCGCTTATATCTCAAAATCTATTAAAGATAGGTGTAGGGAATGCTGATATAAAATGATAAGGGACGATATTTACTTCCTAATTTCGAATTAAAATACAGGGTGTTCTATTTAAAAAAAATGAGTTTTCTGCATTTGAAAATATGTCACTTTGTTCACCTCAGTTTTGAACAGCCTGTATGTTAGAATGTAAAGTGTGCGTACCGTTTCTTAGAGTTATATCTACATTCATAACATAGCAAATTTGGAGTCTCTATTTGCAGTATTAACCGAGATATTAATTTCTTAATGATGCTGCTTAATGATTATGCTTAAGAAAAAAAGAAAACTTAAATAACTCGAAAACGGCAACATGTAGCTATAGGAATAACTAATGAATACTGACGTATTTATGGTCGTAGAATCCAAAAATGGATAAAAAATTATATCATTCTATTTAAAATAACAAAGTTGCCATGCATTTCCGGTCAACCGGAAGTGATATTTTGGTTAAAGTATTTTACATTTATAGTTCCAATCGAACGGATAACAGTGCTAAAATCTCAAATATAAGTAAATAATAGAACATCATAAACTTTTAATGAACCACTTACGTGGAATAGCCTGTATATAAACCGCGAAGGTGATATCTCTGCTAATTATGACAATGACAAGCCATTTTTACACATAACCTTACTTATTAAAGCTGACGTAACACACTGTAACGTTTTTGAGACTCAAAAATAAACACAAGTGAAAATTTCAAAAATCACAAAAAAATAAATATACGTAAATCATCTTGTGTTCGTATTGCCATGGACGATAGTGTATACAACCAATTAAATGCTCGTAAACATATGCTTTTTCTATCTATGACTAGGGACAATTTTGTTTGTATTGTATCAGCGTTGAGCCAACCTTCAATTAATGCTTATCGCTACAACGTGTGTTCGCTTTTAAAGAGGTTAATTCGCGGAAATTACATATCATTTCGTTCAAAGTTTGAGAAATTTTGCGTAGTTTTAGCCTAAAGATACACGATTCCAACTTGTGGCTAATGTTTTCGGAAGTAATCAAAGAAGAATTACCGCAACTCACAACAGCACGCAGTGAAAGAAATGAAAAATAAATAAATAAAGCAGTTGCTTATACAGGGTGATTCTCAATATATGCGACAAACTTTAAGAACTGATTCCTGAGGTTATTTTGATCATAAAAGTTCATATGAGTGTATGTCCAAAACGGTTTGGTTTTAAAGTTATTGAATGTTTAATAATAAATTATGAACTATGCCTAACACGATATAATATCACAGTTGGTTCTTCAAAAACTATTGTGTTGAGAGGGAATTGTTTATTTGTCATTTCAATGTTTGTCAATAGTTGTCAGAGTATTCATTCAATTTATTGCCAGTTTCTGTTTTCTAAAATGAATTACACGAATGCTGAGATGTGTGATATGCATTTCGTTTACGGTCTTGCCAATGGAAATTCGCGTGCTGCTAGACGTCTTTATGAAGAACGATACCCAAACCGTATCATCCCGCATCATTCAATATTTGCCCGTCTTCACCAACGTCTTAGTGAAACGGGAAATTTTAAAAAACGGACGACTGATAACGGGCACCCATCTACAGTGAGAACTCCACAAGTTGAAGAAATGGTACTAAATGAAATTGAGAAACATCCTACTTACAAGCACCAGAAAAATTGCGTTTGCTTTAAACATTAGTCAGGCCCACAGTTTTGGAGAATATTGAAAGATCAACTGTTGTATCCATATCACATTCAACGGGTGGCAGGCACTTTTGCCGGCAGATTTTCCGCAAAGAGTGGCTTTTTTGTCAATGGATGCAACACAAAATCGCACAAAAATCCTGACTATTTGGCTCAAATATTCTTCACCGACGAGACTACTTTCTCTAGAACGCGATTATTAATTTTCATAATAATCACATATGGGCCCGAAGGAAAATCCGCACGAAACTATGAATGCCCGCTCATCAACATCAATTCCTCTGTCAATTTGGGGCCGGAATTGTTGGGATCACTTGATAGGTCCACATTTTTTACCGATGCGATTAAATGGCGAGGTATACCGCAATTTGCTTGAAGAGGAGCTACCACTACTGCTGGAAGAAGTTCCGTTGCAATTAAGATTACAAATGTATTTTATGCATGACGGTGTTCCAGCGCATTTTAGTTTAGGTTGCTCGCGAGTTTTTGGACAATAGCGTATCCAGATCGGTGGATAGGACGGGGAGGTCCACAACCGTGGCCTCCTCGGTCCCCAGGACTTAAATTCTTTGGACTTTTTTTCACTGGGTCACCTTAAAATCATTTGTTTACACGACTTCCATTGAAAATGTCGATGAACTGAGAAATCGTATTATCGCAGCTTTTCAAACAATTCGAAATACCCCTGGTATTTTAGAACGGACTCGCCAGTCAATACGACAGAGGATGGAAGCTTGTATTGCAGTTGGGGGCGGTCATTTTCAACAGTTAGTATAAGTTAATTTTGTTTTACTAATTATTTTGTTGATTTATAATAAAAACATGAATTATGTTAACTTACTATTAAACATTGTACAACTTTAGAACTAAGGGATTTTGGACATATGTTCTTATGAACTTTTATGATCAAAATAACCCCAGGAATCAGCCCTTAAAGTTTGTCGCATATATTGAGAATCATATTGTATGTATATTTAGAAATGTTTACGCACAAGCAGAATTACAAATAGAATTTCTATAATCACAGAGTGAGTTGGGGGAAATTCCATTAGGAGTGCTTCAAAATACAATACAGCTTAAAATCCCCTTAATGTAATAGCAAGAATGGAATATATTAACTTGCCTCTTTTTACCGCCCTTAATTGCTTACGTAATGTAGTAACTCAAACTGCTTTTGCCGCCAACACAGTCATTTATTCAGTTCAAGTTCACATGCATTCTAAAAATATCGCCAAGTCCCGCAAGAATACATTAAACCAAAATGGCAGTTGGTGCTCTGTATCGGTAAAAGAGGAATACAACGGTCTGCAGGTATTTCCTAACATCGTCTGGAATGATATTAAAACAACCTGACCGGGATACCGGAGTCTAAACAATTAGCTTTCTACGGTATGAATATAATTAACACGCAAACCTTCAGCATAAAGTCAAATCTATTACAACTGGTACAGCGACGAGCACCTAAATTATAACACAATTATAAAATTTCAAAGCCCTTCCTAGCAATACGGATAGGAGACGTTGTAAACTTATATATTACCTAGTTAAATATTATTATTAAATTCAGGTTTTCAATTTATTTATAAATTGTTTGTCCGTACATTTTTTCTTTTTCTTTTTTTTTCGATAAATATAAAATACAATAATGATCTGATAAGTGAAAGAATACTGTGAAAGTGACCTTCTACTTGCTAGGTGGCACGGGACACTTCTAGGAGCACCAAATCGCCTGTCAATTTAGTAATCCAGGCGCTTGTTAACGAATAGGTAGTTTATTTTTTAGTTAAGCCTCTTCGGGGAATATTAAAATTTGAAAAATTTGTAATTTTCACATGTCGTAAAAACACCAAACTTATAAATAAAATAATATTTTAATACAAAACAAGCTAACTCTTTATTTCTTATCCCTATTACCTTTTTGGTGCATGGCTTACTTAATTTTCCTGTATCTACAGAACGATATAATAAAGAACTTAAAGAAATTATTAAAATCGCTGCATTTAATTGATTCCCAGAAGATGTTGTATATAATACCATTAGAAAACATAAAAACAAAATAAGAATTAGAAACGTAAGTGCTTTAGAAATTAGTGACAGGAAGAATAAAAAATATGTTAAATTATCATTTTATCTAAGTTACACGAAAGGTCTATAAAAAATTTTCTCTAAATTCAATCTTTTGACATAGCAACTACTTCAAATAATAGTCTTAAAAATATTTTAGGTAACCCTAAAGATCAAGTAGATAATTTGGACAAATCAGGTATTTATAAAATATCTTGTGAAGATTGTGATCATGTATACCGGGTGTCCAGCCTAAGATGCAACGGTCCATAGCCGATTGTTTTTTTGAAAAGAATGTTTCAAATAAATGTTGCGTCGAATCATATTCTACACATTTTAAAATTACTTTCAGTAATGGCGGACTTCCGGTTGTACCGGAAGTAGATACTAACTTTATAATTTTAAACACCCTGTATATTATTGTATTTTTGGATTTCTTGTTAAATTTAAGTAACAAAACGTTAGGCATACATTGGGGCTAAGTTGTACCGGTTCCGAATTACATGACGTTTTTCGAAAAAAATGACATTTGCAATGTCTGCGGTGTTTGGAAATATCTCCGGAAATACGAAAGTTAGAAAGATGCGGTTTTCAGTTTTCGCTTAATCATGAAACAGCACACGTCTTTTATTTTAAAATTGTTGCGTTTAAATTACAGAACTATTAAATAGGGCTCTGTAATTTTCGAACTCTAAAATCATGGATAACTTGATTTTTTTAAATTGAACGGTATAGCAATTTTTACATAAATGGATGTAAAATTGAATTTTCTTTCGATTTTATACGAGTGTCATTGTGTCTATCTCTAAAGGTTTTGGAGCGCGATTTTTCAGTTTTTCACGATAGATACGTATTGCGAAGCGCTGACCACCTTCCCCTCGCATGTCACCAGGCTTGGGACTGGCTGCAGTAATACTGGCATGCTTAGAAAGTGGCCAACAGAACACAATAGGACCACCGGAAACAAACAAAACTTGAAATTAAAAATGTAGAATTTACTGAAGCGCGTTGGAAATGAACATAGCAAAGATAAAAGAAAACACAACATTGCTGGTATATCCATAAATTAGAACATTTTTCGAACTACATGACTCTGTCCAATGAATGGCGTACATACACATTATACAGAGAATTTGTACAACACTATTACATTAAATGTTCAAAATCCGTTTTAGGACCTACATAGTTGAAATCGCTTTTGCAAACACTTTTGAGCATTTCTGGTGTGACTTCTTGAAACGCTTTTAAAATACGGTGGCACATATTATCGGGTGTTGTTGGTGGCGTCTCATAAATTTTTAATGAAACCCCATAAAAAGGAATCGCAGCTTGTAAGATCTGGCGATCTCGGAGGCCATCTGTCATGTGTCCTCCACGCCCAATCCAAGCGGTCTGAAAAAGACAAAACTGACGATATTCGAAAGCATCGGGAGATGGAGCACCATCGTGTTGGAACCACCTCAGCTGACGAGTAGCTAACGGAATATTTTCTGACAGAACACCCAAATTATTCTGAAGAAATTCCATATAAACCCTACCCATCAGGCGTTGGTTATGAAAGAACAGACCTATCATATGTTGTCTAATGATACCTGCCCAAACGTTCACTGACCTTCTGTACTGACTATGTGCTGCAATAAATCGATGGGGATTTTGTGTGTCATAATAACGACAATTGTGACGATTCACAAATCCATTTTTGTGGAAGGTAGCTTCGTCTGAAAACATCACTTTCTCGAAAAAGTTCGCAACGTTGTGTTTTCTTTTTTTTTTTGTAATTTCAAGTTTTCTTTGTTTTCAGTAGTCTTATTGTATTCTGTTGGCCACTTTCTAAATATGCCAGTATTACTGCTGCCAGTTGCAAGCCTGGTGAAATGCGAGGGGAAGGTGGCCGGGGCTTTGCAATACGTATCTATCGTTAAAAACTGAAAAATCGCCAATATCTCCAAAACCTTTGGAGATAGACACAATGACACTCGTATAAAATCGAAAGAAAATTAAATTTTACATCCATTTATGTAAAAATTGCTATACCATTCAATTAAAAAAAACAAGTTATCCATGATTTTAGAGTTCGAAAATTACAGAGCCCTATTTAATAATTCTGTAATTTAAACGCAACAATTTTAAAATAAAAGACGTATGCTGTTTCATGATTAAGCGAAAACTGAAAACCGCATCTTTCCAACTTTCGTATTTCCAGAGATATTTCCAAACACCGCAGACATTGCAAATGTCATTTTTTTTTTTTTTCGAAAAACGTCATGTAATTCGGAAACGGTACAACTTAGCTCCAATATATGCCTGACGTATTGTTACTTAAATTTAACAAGAAATCCAAAAATACAATAATATACAGGGTGTTCCATTTAAAATAATAAAGTTAGTATCTACTTCCGGTACAACCGGAAGTCCGCCATTACTGAAACTAATTTTAAAATGTGTAGAATATGATTCGAGGCAACATTTATTTGAAACATTTTTCCAAAAAGACAATAATAAATCGGCTATGGACCGTTGCATCTTAGGCTGGACACCCGGTATATTGGGCAAACTAAAAGATCAACTAAAACGCGTTACATTGAGCATTTGGCTCGTCTTAAATTTAGGAGGTTTGACAAGGGAAAGGGAATGGGGAAAGGGAATAGAGAATGTGAATAAGAAAATGGAATAGGTAAAGGGAATAGGGAACGGAAATAGGGAAAAGGAAATAAGGAAAGGGAACAGGGAATAGAGAATAAGAGTAGGGAACGAGAACGGGTAAATAGAATAGAGAGAAGGAATAGGGAAAGGGAATAGGGAATAAGGAGAGGGAATAGGAAAAAGGACTAGGAAGAGGGAATAGGAAAAGGGAATAAGGAACAGGGAATAGAGAAAGGGAATAGAGAATAAGAATAGAAACAAGAATAGGTGAAGGGAATAGAGATAGGGCAAGGGGAAAAAAAATAAGAAAAAGGGAATACGGAAAATTTGAAAAATAAACAAATATAAAAGGAGTTTGAATATTTGGAAAAATACTAATAAACAAATGTTGAAAACAAAAACGACATAGTGTAAAAACAAAAGAAAACTACTTAAAGCCTATTGCTTAAAAAAACCACCTTCTTCAAGGACCACATTCTAGGAGAATGTACAGCTTCTAGTTTGTAAATATAATATTTGTAAATAATTTAACCGATCACCACAATCTAGTGCCAACATGAGGCTCGAATTAACGTGTTCCGATATATATTCACTGACGACGAATCCTCTTGCGTGTTGCATAGACG
>RXPK01004788.1:0-45291 GCA_004143645.1 Protaetia brevitarsis
TTAATGCCGTAAAGTTTGGCGCGATTCTAATGTCTAGGAGGGAAAATATAACAGTTATATATAAATTAAGCATGATTTCGTGAATCGATATACACACGGAAAATTTTTTTACCGGCAATGGATTGAAAATAGTTGGATAGGTTGGTACTAACCTAGTTTAGGCACGTAAAGTTTGGCGCGTTTATGTCTAGAGGGAAATATTAGCATTTATACGTAATCGACTATCTTCGTGAACGACGATTACTCAGGGAAAATTTTTTCACGCGGCAATCGATTGAAAATATGTAGGATAGGTTGGTACAACTTAGTTAGATGCACGTTAAGTTTGGCGCGATTTCAATTCTAGAAGTAAATATAACAGTTATAATGAAATTGCATGATTCTTGAATCGATATATACACGGAAAATTTTTCACGCGGCAATGGTTGAAAATATGTCGGATAGGTTGGTACTAATATTAGATGCACGTAAAGTTGGCGCGATTCTATGTCTAGAGGGAAAAATTAACATTTTATCGTAATCGACTGATCTCTTGTGAAACGACGTTTATGCACGGAAATTTTTTCACGCGGCAATCGATTGAAAATATGTAGGTTTTGGTTGTAGCAACCTAGTTAGATGCACGTAAAGTTTGGCGCGATTCTATGTCTAGAAGGGAAAATATTAACAGTTTATATGAAATTGACTGATTTTTGTGGAAACGATTTACTGCACGGGAAATTTTTCACGCGCAATTGATTGAAAATATGTGGGATAGGTTGTACTAACCTGTTTAGATGCACGTAAGTTTGGCTCGATTCTAATGTCTAGAAGGAGAAATATTAACATTTATATGTAATTCGGCATGTTTCGTGACGATATACTACAGGAAATTTTTTCCACGCGGCATGGATTAAAATATGTCGGAAGTGTACTAACCTAGTTAATGCACGTAAAGTTTCGGGCGATCTAATGTCTAGAAGGGAAATATTAACATTTATACGTAAATCGACTGATCTCTTCGTGAACGACGATTTACTACAGGGAAAATTTTTCACGCGGCAATCGATTGAAGTGTGTAGGATAGGTGGTACCAACCTAGTTTAATGGCACGTAAGTTTCGCGGATTCTAATGTCTAGAAGGGGAAATATTAACATTTATATGTTAAATCTATGATTTCTGGATCGATATTACTACACGGGAATTTTTTTCACGCGGCATTGATTGAAAATATGTCGGATAGGTTGGTACCAACCTAGTTTAGATGCACGTAAAGTTTTTCGCGCATTCAAGTCTAGAAGGAAAATATTAACATTTATATGTAATATGGCTGATGTTTTCGTGAAACGATTTTACTGCACGGAAATTTTTTTACGGGCAATGATTGAAAATATGTCGGATAGGTTGTACAACCTAGTTTAGTTGCCGTAAAGTTGGCGCGATTCTGTTCTGGAGGGAAAATATTAACATTTATATGTAAATTTAGGATCTTTCGTGAAATCGATTTACTACAGGAAAATTTTTTCACGCGGCAATGGTTTTGAAAATATGTCGATAGGTTGTACCAACCTAGTTTAGATGCACGTAAAGTTTGGCGCGATTCTAATGTCTAAGGGAAAATATACGTTTATAGGAAATTGACTGTGTCTTTGAAACGATATTTACACGAAATTTTTTCACGCGGCAATCGATTGAAAATATGTGGGATAGGTTGGTACCAACCTATTTTAGTTGCACGTAAAGTTTGGCCGCGATTCATGTCTAGAAGGGAAATTATTATGAGTTATAATGAATTAATCATGATTTCGTGAATCGATATACTACACGGAAAATTTTTTCACGCGGCAATGGATTGAAAATATGTCGGATGGTTGGTTCTAACCTATGTTTAGATGCACGTAAAGTTTTGCGCGATTCTAATGTCCTAGAAGGGAAAATATTAACATTTATACGTAAATCGACTGATCTTTTCTGAAACGACGATTTCTACACGGAAAATTTTTTCACGCGGCAATCGCTTGAAAATAGTAGGAAGGTTGTACCAACCTAGTTTATTTGCACGTACAGTTTTGCGCGATTCTAATGTCTTGGAAGGGAAAAATTATCTGTTATATATGAAATAAGGCATGATTTGTGAAACATATACTACACGGAAAATTTTTTCACGCGGCAATGGATGAAAATATGTCGATAGTTGGTACTACCTAGTTTTAGATGCACGTAATAGTTTGGCGGCGATTCAATGTCTAGAAGGGAAAATATTACATTTATACTAAACGACTGATCTCTTCGTGAAACGACGATTTTTACACGAAAATTTTTCACGCGGCCATCGATTGAAAATATTGTTGGATATGTTTGGTTCCACCTAGTTAGTTGACGTATGTTTGGCCGATCTAATTCTGGCAGGAAATATTAACAGTTAATATGACATTAAGGCATGATTCGTGAAACGATATATTACACGAAACTTTTTTCACCGCGGCAATGGATTGAAAATATGTCGGATAGGTTTGGTACTAACCTGGTTTGATGCACGTAAAGTTTGCGCGATTCTAATGTCTAGAAGGGAAAATATTAACATTATACGTAATCGACTGATCCTTTCGTGGAACGACGATTACTGCACGAAAATTTTTTCACGCGGCATCGCTGAAAATATGTAGGATGTTGTACCAACCCTAGTTTGGTTGCACGTAAAGTTTGGCGCGATTCTAATGTTGGAGGGAAAAATATTATACAGTTATATATGAAATTAAGGCATGATTTCGTGAATCGATAACACACGGAAAATTTTTTTTGGCGGCAATGGATTGGAAAATATGTCGGATAGGTGGTACTAACTAGTTTAGAGGCACGTATAGTTTGGCGCGATTCTGCTGTTTAGAAGGGAAAATATTAACATTTAACGTAAATCGATGGTCTCTTCGTGAACGACATTACACAGGAAATTTTTTTCAACGGGCAATCGATTGAAAATATTTAGGATAGGTTGTACCAACCTAGTTAGTTGCACGTATGTTTGGCGCGATTCTAATTCTAGAGGGAAAATTATTATCAGTTATATTGAAATAAGGCGATTCGTGAATCGATTACTACACGGAATATTTTTCACGCCGGCAATGGATTGAAAATATGTCGATAGGTTGGTACTAACTGGTTTAGATGCACGTAAAGTTGGCGCGATCTAATGTCTAAGGCAGATATTTAACATTTATACGTAAATCGACTGATTCTTCGTGGAACGACGATTTACACACGGAAATTTTTTTCACGCGCAACGATGAAAATATGTAGGATAGGTTGGTACTAACCTAGTTTAGTTGCACTAAAGTTTGGGCGATTCTAATGTCTTAGAAGGGAAATTATATCAGTTATAATGAAATAAGGCATGATTTCGTAATCGAATACTCACGGAAATTTTTTTTACGCGGCAATGGATTGAAAATATGTCGGAAGGTGGTACTAACCTAGTTTAGATGCACGTAAAGTTTGGCGCGATCTGATTCTAGAAGGGAAAATATTACGTTTATACGTAAATCGGCTGATCTCTTCGGAAACGACGATTTACTGCAGTCGAAAATTTTTTCACCGCGGATCGATTGAAAATATAGGATAGTTGGTAGCCACTAGTTTAGATGCACGTAAAGTTTGGCGCGATTCTAAGTCTAATGGGAAAATATTAACATTTATATCGAAATTGTCCTGATTCTTTGAAACCGATTTACGCACGGAAAATTTTTTCACGGGCAATCGATTGAACATATGTAGGATGTTGGTACCAACCTAGTTGATCCGTAAAGTTGGCCGATCTAATGTCTAGAAGGGAAATATTAAGAGTTAATTAATATTAAGGCATGATTTCGTGAAGTCGAATACACACGGAAATTTTTTCACGCGCATGATTGAAAATAGTCGGATAGGTTGGTACTAACTAGTTTAGTGCACGTTAAAGTTTGCGCGATTCTAATGTCTAGAAGGGAAATATTAACATTATACGTAATCGACGATCTCTTCTTGAACGACGATTTTCTGCACGGAAATTTTTCACGCGGCATCGTTGAAATATTAGGATAGTTGTACAAACCTAGTTAGATGCACGTAAGTTTGGCGCGCTTCTCTATGTCTAAAGGGAAATATTAACTGTTTATATGAAATTAAGGCATGATTTCGTGAATCGATATACTCACGGAAAATTTTTCACCGCGGCAATTGATTGAAATATTGTGGATGGTTGTACTCAACCTAGTTAGATCACGTAAAGTTTGCGCGATTCTAATGTCTAGAGGGAAAATAAACATTTATATGTGAATTCGACTTGATTTGTGAAACGATGATTACTGCACGGAATTTTTTCACGCGCAATGGATGAAAATAGTGGTAGGTGTACCAACTAGTTTTATGCACGTAAAGTTTGGCGCGATTCTAATGCTAGAAGGAAAATATTACATTTATATTTAAATTAAGGATTCTTCGTGAAACGACTTTACTGCCGGAAAATTTTTTCACGCGCAATGGTTGAAATTATGTCGGATAGGTGGTACTAACCTAGTTTAGAGCACGTAAAGTTTTTCGCGATTCTATGTCTAGAAGGGAAGATTTAACATTTATACGTACATCGACTGATCTCTTGTGGAACGATTTTACTACACGGAAAATTTTTTCACGCGCAATGGATGAAAATATGTGATAGGTGGTATACCTATTTTATATTCAGTAAAGTTTGGCGCGATTCTAATGTCTAGAAGGAAAATATTACTTTATATATGAAATTCGGCTGATTTCGTGAAACGATTTACTACACGGAAAATTTTTTTACGCGGCAATGTGTTGAAAATATGTCGGATAGTTGTGTCCTACCTAGTTAGATGCACGTAAAGTTGGCGCGATTCTAAGTCTAGAAGGGAAAATATTACATTCTATATGAAATTGACTGTATCTTTCGTGAACCGATTTACTACAGGGAAAATTTTTTTCACGCGGCAATGGATGAAAATATGTGATAAGGTTTGGTACTAACCTAGTTAGATGCACGTAAAGTTTGCGCGATTCTAATGTCTAAAGGGAAATATTAACGTTTTATATGTAATTCCGGCCTGATTTCTTGAAACGATTACTGCACGGAAAATTTTTCAGGCGGCAATGGATTGAAATATGTCGGATAGGTGGTACAACCTAGTTTAGTGGCACGTAAAGTTTGGCGCATTCTAATGTCTGGAAGGGAAAATATTAACATTTATATGAAATTGATGATTTTCGTGAATCGATATTACTACCGGAATTTTTTTCACGCGGCAAGGATTGAAAATATGTCGGATAGGTTGTTCTAACCTGTTTAATGACGTAAAGTTTTGGCGCGATTCTTGTCTAGAAGGAAATATTAACATTTTATATGAAAATGCCTGTTCGTGAAAACGATTTATACAGTCGGAAATTTTTTTCACGCGCATGGATTGAAAATATGTCGGAAGGTTGGTACTAACCTAGTTTAGTTGCCCGTAAGTTTTGCGCGATTCTAATGTCTAGAAGGGAAAATATTAATATTATATGTAAATGGATGATTTCGTGAATCGATATACTACACGAAAATTTTTTCACGCGCAATGATTTGAAATATGTCGATAGGTTGGTACCTACCTGTTTAGTGCACGTAAAGTTTTGCGCGATTCTAATGTCTAGAAGGGAATATTAACATTTTCCGTAATCGACTGATCTTTCGTGAAACGGCCTATTTACTACACGGAAATTTTTTTCACGCGGCAATCGATTGAAAATATGTAGGATAGGTTGGTACCCACCTAGTTTAGTTGGCACGTAAAGTTTCGCGCGATTCTAATGTTTGAAGGGAAAATATTAAATTCTGATACGTAAATCGACTTGATCTCTTCGTGGAACACGATTTACTACACGAAAATTTTTACCGCGGCAATCGATTGAAAGTATGTAGGATAGGTTGGTACTAACCTAGTTTTAGACGCACGTAAAGTTTCGCGCGATTCTAATGTCTAGAAGGGAAATATTAACAGTATTATGATTAAGGCTGATTTCTTGAAACGATGATTACACACGGAAATTTTTTCACGCGCATTGTATTGAAAATATGTCGGATAGGTGGTATACACCTAGTTTAGAAGCACGTAAAGTTTCGCGCGATTCTAATGTCTAGAAGGGAAAATATTAACATTTATACGTAAATCGACTGATCTTTTCGTGAAACGACGATTTACTACACGGAAAATTTTTTCACGCGGCAATCGATTGAAAATATGTAGGATAGGTTGGTACCAACCTAGTTTAGACGCACGTAAAGTTTCGCGCGATTCTAATGTTCTAGAAGAGAAAATATTAACAGTTATATATGAAATTAAGGCATGATTTCGTGAAACGATTATACTACACGGAAAATTTTTTCACGCGGCAATGGATTGAAAATATGTCGGATAGGTTGGTACTAACCTAGTTTAGAAGCACGTAAAGTTTCGCGCGATTCTAATGTCTAGAAGGGAAATATTAACATTTATACGGAAATCGACTGAATCTCTTCGTGAAACGACGATTTACTACACGGAAAAATTTTTTCACGCTGCAATCGATTGAAAAATTGTAGGAAGGTTGGTAGCAACTAGTTTAGACGCACGTAAAGTTTCGCGCGATTCTAATGTCTAGAAGGGGAAAATATTAACAGTTTATATATGAAATTAAGGCATGATTACGTGAAACGATATACCAACCGGAAATTTTTCACGCGGCAATGGATTAAAATATGTCGGATTAGGTTGGTACTAACCTAGTTTAGAAGCACGTAAAGTTTCGCGCGATTCTAATGTCTAGAAGGGAAAATATAACATTTATACGTTAAATCGACTTGATCTCTTCGTGAACACGACGATTTACTACAGGGAAATTTTTTTCACGCCGGCAATCAATTGAAAATATGTACGATAGGTTGTACCAACCTAGTTAGAAGCACGTAAAGTTCGCGCGATTCTAATGTCTAGAAGGGAAAATATTAACATTTATACGTAAATCGACTGGATCTCTTCGTGAAAGACGATTTACTACAGGGAAATTTTTTTCACGCGGCAATCGATTGAAAATGTGAGGATAGGTTGGTACCAACCTAGTTTAGACGCACGTTAAAGTTTCGCGCGATTCTAATGTCTAGAAGGGAAAATATTACAATTTATACGTAAATCGACTGATCTCTTCGTGAACGACGATTTACTACACGGAAATATTTTTCACGCGGCAATCGATTGAAAATATGTTAGGATAGGTTGGTACTAACCTAGTTTAGACGCACGTAAAGTTCGCGCGATCTAATGTCTAGAAGGGAAATATTAACATTTTATATGAAATTAGGCATGATTTCGTGAAACGATATACTACACGGAAAATTTTTTCACGCCGGCAATGTATTGAAAATATGTCGGATTAGTTGGTACTAACCTAGTTTAGAAGCACGTAAAGTTTCGCGCGATTCTAATGTCTAGAAGGGAAAATATAACAGTTTACCTAAATCGACTGATCTTTTCGTGGAACGACGATTACTACACGGAAAATTTTTTCACGGGCAATCGATTTGAAAATATGTGGTATAGGTTGGTACTAACCTAGTTTAGACGGCACGTAAAGTTTGGCGCGATTCTAATGTCTAGAAGGGAAAATATAACGATTATATATGAAATTAAGGCATGATTTCGTGAAACGATATAACTACACGGAAAATTTTTTCACGCGGCAAGTATTGAAAATATGTCGGATAGGTTGGTACTAACCTAGTTTAGAAGCACGTAAAGTTTCGCGCGATTCTAATGTCTAGAAGGGAAAATATTAAGAGTTATATATGAAATTAAGGCATGATGTCATGAAACGATATACTACACGGAAAATTTTTTCACGCGGCAATCGATTGAAAATATGTAGGATAGGTTGGTACCAACCTAGTTTAGACACACGCTAAGTTTTCGCGCGATTCTAATGTCTAGAAGGGAAAATATTAACAGTTATATATGAAATTAAGGCATGATTTCGTGAAACGATTTACTACACGGAAATTTTTTTCACACGGCAATCGATTGAAAATATGTAGGATAGGTTGGTACCAACCTAGTTTAGACGCACGTATGGTTTCGCGCGATTCTAATGTCTAGAAGGGAAAAGTATTAACAGTTATATATGAAATTAAGGCAGATTTCGTGAAACGATATACTACACGGAACATTTTTTTCACGCGGGCAATGGATTGAAAAATATGTCGGATAGGTTGGTACTAACCTGTTTAGATGCACGTAAATTTTCGTCGCGATTCTAATGTCTAGAAGGAAAATATTAACATTTATACGTAAATTTGGACTGATCTCTTCGTGGAACGACGATTTACTACACGGAAATTTTTTTCACGCGGCAATCGATTGAAAATATGTAGGATAGGTTGGTACCAACCTAGTTTAGACGCACGTAAAGTTTTCGCGCGATTCTAATGTCTAGAAGGAAAAATTAAATTATATATGAAATTAAGGCATGATTTCGTGAACCGATATACTACACGGAAAATTTTTCACGCGGCAATGGATTGAAATATGTCGGATAGGTTGGTACTACCCTGCTTTAGATGCACGTAAAGTTTCGCGCGATTCTATGTCTAGAAGGGAAAATATTAACATTATACGTAATCGACTGATCTCTTCGGTGAAACGACGATTTACAAAAGGAAAAATTTTTCAGCTCGGCATCGATTGAAAAATGTAGGATAGGTTGGTACCAACCTAGTTTAAACGCACGTATTGGTTTCGCGCGATTCTAATGTCGAGAAGGGAAAATATTAACAGTTATATATGAAATTAAGCATGATTTCGTGAACGATATACTACACGGAACATTTTTTCACGCGGCAATGGATTGAAATAGTCGGATAGGTTGGTACTAACCTGTGTTTAGATGCACGTAAAGTTTCGCGCGATTCTAATGTCTAGAAGGGAAAATATTAACATTTATACGTAAATCGACTGATCTCTTCGTGGAACGACGATTTACTACACGGAAAATTTTTTCACGCGGCAATCGATTGAAAATATGTAGGATAGGTTGGTACCAATCTAGATTTAGACGCACGTAAAGTTTCGCGCGATTCTAATGTCTAGAAGGGAAAATATTAACAGTTATATATGAAATTAAGGCATGATTTCGTGAAACGATATACTACACGGAAAATTTTTTTTACGCGGCAATGGATTGAAAATATGTCGGATAGGTTGGTACTAACCTAGTTTAGAAGCACGTAAAGTTTCGCGCGATTCTGATGTCTAGAAGGGAAAATATTAACATTTATACGTAAATCGACTGATCTCTTCGTGAAACGACGATTTACTACAGGGAAAATTTTTTCACACGGCAATCGATTGAAAATATGTAGGATAGGTTGGTACCAACCTAGTTTAGACGCACGTATGGTTTCGCGCGATTCTAATGTCTAGAAGGGAAAATATTAACAGTTATATATGAAATTAAGGCATGATTTTAGTTGAAACGATATGACTACACGGAACATTTTTTCACGCGGCAATGGAATTGAATAATGTCGGATAGGTTGGTACTAACCTGTTTAGATGCCACTTAAAGTTTCGCGCGATTCTAATGTCTAGAAGGGAAAATATTAACATTTATACGTAAATCGACTGATCTCTTCGTGAAACGACGATTTACTACACGGAAAATTTTTTCACGCGGCAATCGATTGAAAATATGTAGGATAGGTTGGTACCAACCTAGTTTAGACGCACGTAAAGTTTCGCGCGATTCTAATGTCTAGAAGGGAAAATATTAACAGTTATATATGAAATTAAGGCATGATTTCGTGAAACGATATACTACACGGAAAATTTTTTTTACGCGCAATGGATTGAAAATTGTCGGATAGGTTGGTACTAACCTAGTTTAGAAGCACTGTAAAGTTTCGCGCGATTCTGATGTTCTAGAAGGGAAAATATTAACATTATACGTAAATCGACTGATCTCTTCGTGAAACGACGATTTACTACAGGGAAAATTTTTTCACGCGGCAATCGATTGAAAATATGTAGGATAGGTTGGTACCAACCTAGTTTAGACGCACGTAAAGTTTCGCGCGATTCTAATGTCTAGAAGGGAAAATATTAACAGTTATATAGGAAATTAAGCATGATTGTCAGTGAAACGATAACTACACGGAAATTTTCTTCACGCGGCAAATCGATTGAAAATATGTAGGATAGGTTGGTACCAACCTAGTTTAGACGCACGTAAAGTTTTCGCGCGATTCTAATGTCTAGAAGGGAAAATATTTAAGAGTTATATATGAAATGGAAATTTTTTCACGCGGCAATGGATTGATGAAATATTGTCGGATAGGTTGGTACTAACCTAGTTAGAAGCACGTTAAAGTTTCGCGCGATTTCTAATGTCTAGAAGGGAAAATATTAACATTTATACTTAAACGACTGATCTCTTCTTGAAACGACGATTTACTACACGGAAAATTTTTTCACGCGGCAATCGATTGAAATATGTAGGATAGGTTGGTACCAACCTAGTTTAGACGCACGTAAAGTTTCGCGCGATTCTAATGTCTGGAAGGGAAAATATTAACTGTTATATATGAAATTAAGGCATGATTTCGTGAAACGATATACTACACGGAAAATTTTTTCACGCGGCAATGGATTGAAAATATGTCGGATAGGTTGGTACTACCCTAGTTTAGATGCACGTTAATTTTCGAGCGATTCTTAATGTCTAGAAGGGAAAATATTAACATTTATACGTAAATCGACTGATCTCTTCGTGAAACGACGATTTACAAAGGAAAAAAATTTTTCACGCGGCAATCGATTGAAATATGTAGGATTAGGTTGTTCCACAACCTAGTTTTAGACGCACGTATGGTTTGCGCGATTCTAATGTCTAGAAGGGAAAATTTAACAGTTATATATGAAATTAAGGCATGATTTCGTGAAACGATATACTACACGGAAACATTTTTCACGCGCAATGGATTGAAAATATGTCGGATAGGTTGGTACTAACCTGGTTTAGATGCACGTAAAGTTTCGCGCGATTCTAATGTCTAGAAGGGAAATATTAACATTTATACGTAAATCGACTGATCTCTCTTCGTGGAACGACGATTACTACACGGAAAATTTTTTCACGCGGCAATCGATTGAAAATATGTAGGATAGGTTGGTACCAACCTAGATGGACGCACGTAAAGTTCGGCGCGATTCTAATGTCTAGAAGGGAAAATATTAACATGTATATATGAATTAAGTGCATGATTTCGTGAAACGATATACTACACGGAAAATTTTTTTACGCGCAATGGATTGAAAATATGTCGGATAGGTTGGTTACTAACCTAGTTTAGAAGCACGTAAAGTTTGGCGCGATTCATGTTTAGAAGGGAAAATATTAACATTTATACGTAAATCGACTATCTCTTCGTGAAACGACGATTTACTACCAGGAAAATTTTTCACACGGCATCGATTTGAAATATGTAGGATAGGTTGGTACCAACCTAGTTTAGACGCACGTATGGTTTCGCGCGATTCTAAGTCCAGAAGGGAAATATTAACAGTTATATAATGAATTTAAGCATGATTTCGATGAAACGATATACTACACGAACATTTTTTCACGCGGCAATGGATTGAAAATATGTCGGATAGGTTGGTACTAACCTGGTTTAGATGCACGTAAAGTTTCGCGCGATTCTAATGTCTAGAAGGGAAAATATTAACATTTATACGTAAATCGACTGATCTCTTCGTGGAACGACGATTTACTACACGGAAATTTTTTCACGCGGAATCGATTGAAAATATGTCGGATAGGTTGGTACCAACCTAGATTAGACGCACGTAAAGTTTCGCGATTCTAATGTCTAGAAGGGAAAAATTAACATTATATATGAAATTAAGGCATGATTTCGTGAAACGATATACTACACGGAAAATTTTTTACGCGGCAATGGATTGAAAATATGTCGGATAGTTGGTACTACACCTAGTTTTAGATGCACGTAAAGTTCGCGCGATTCTATATGTCTAGAAGGGGAATATTAACATTTTATACGTAATCGACTGATCTCTTCGTGAAACGACGATTTACTACAGGGGAAAATTTTTTCACGCGGGAATCGATTGAAATATGTAGGATAGGTTGGTACCAACCTAGTTTAGATCGCACGTAAAGTTTCGCGCGATCTAATGTCTAGAGAGGAAAATATTAACAGTTATATAGGAAATTAAGGCATGATTTCATGAAACGATATACTACACGGAAAATTTTTCACTCGGCAATCGATTGAAAATATGTAGGATAGGTTGGTACCAACCCTAGTTTAGACGCACGTAAAGTTTCGCGCGATTCTAATGTCTAGAAGGGAAAATATTAACAGTTATATATGAAATTAAGCATGATTTCGTGAAACCGAATACTACACGGAAAATTTTTCACGCGGCAATGGTATTGAAAATATGTCGGATAGGTTGGTACTAACCTAGTTTAGAAGCACGTAAAGTTTCGCGCGATTCTAATGTCTAGAAGGGAAAATATTAACATTTATACGTAAATCGACTGATCTTCGTGGAACGACGATTTACTACACGGAAAATTTTTTCACGCGGCAATCGATTG
Source organism: Protaetia brevitarsis (assembly GCA_004143645.1). NCBI lineage: Eukaryota > Metazoa > Arthropoda > Insecta > Coleoptera > Scarabaeidae > Protaetia > Protaetia brevitarsis. The sequence goes on from RXPK01004788.1 coordinate 12,659, forward strand.
AAAATATGAGGATAGGTGGTACTAACCTAGTTTAGATGCACGTAAAGTTTGCGCGATTCTAATGTCTAGAAGGGAAATATTAACAGTTATATATGAAATTAAGGCATGATTTCGTGAAACGATATACTACACGGAAAATTTTTTACGCGGCAATGGATTGAAAATATGTCGGATAGGTTGGTACTAACCTAGTTTAGAAGCACGTAAAGTTTCGCGCGATTCTAATGTCCTAGAAGGGAAATATTAACATTTATACGTAAATCGACTGATCTCTTCGTGAAACGACGATTTACTACAGGGAAATTTTTTCACGCGGCAATCGATTGAAAATATGTTAGGATAGGTTGGTACCAACCTAGTTTAGACGCACGTAAAGTTTTCGCGCGATTCTAATGTCTAGAGAGAAAATATTAACAGTTTATATGAAATTAAGGCATGATTTCGTGAAACGATATACTACACGGAAAATTTTTTCACGCGGCAATGGATTGAAAATATGTCGGATAGGTTGGTACTAACCTAGTTTAGAAGCACGTAAAGTTTCGCGCGATTCTAATGTCTAGAAGGGAAAATATTAACATTATACGGAAATCGACTGATCTCTTCGTGAAACGACGATTTACTACACGGAAATTTTTTTCACGCGGCAATCGATTGAAAATATGTAGGATAGGTTGGTAAGTAACCTAGTTTAGATGCACGTAAAGTTTGCGCGCGATTCTAATGTCTAGAAGGGAAAATATTAACAGTTATTATATGAAATTAAGGCATGATTACGTGAAACGAATATACACACGCGAAAATTTTTCACGCGGCAATGGATTGAAAATATGTCGGATAGGTTGGTACTAACCTAGTTTAGAAGCACGTAAAGTTTCGCGCGATTCTAATGTCCAGAAGGGAAATATTAACATTTATACGTAAATCGACCTGATCTCTTCGTGAAACGACGATTTACTACAGGACGAAATTTTTTCACGCGGCAATCAATTGAAAAATATGTACGATAGGTTGGTACCAACCTAGTTTAGAAGCACGTAAAGTTTTCGCGCGATTCTAATGTCTAGAAGGAAAATATTAACATTATATACGATAAATCGACTGATCTCTTCGTGAAACGACGATACTACAGGGAAAATTTTTTCACGCGGGCATCGATTGAAAATATGTAGGATAGGTTGGTACTAACCTAGTTTAGACGCACGTAAAGTTTCGCGCGATTCTAATGTCTAGAAGGGAAAATATTAACAGTTATATATGAAATTAAGGCATGATTTCGTGAAACGATATACTACACGGAAAATTTTTTTACGCGCAATGGATTGAAAATATTCGGATAGGTTGGTACTAACCTAGTTTAGAAGCACGTAAAGTTTTCGCGCGATTTAATGTCCAGAAGGGAAAATATTAACATTTATACGTAAATCGACTGATCTCTTCGTGAAACGACGATTACTACACGGAAAATTTTTCACGCGGCAATCGATTGAAAATATGGATAGGTTGGTATCAACCTAGTTTAGAAGCACGTAAAGTTTCGCGCGATTCTAATGTCTAGGAAGGGAAATATTAACATTTATACGTAAATCGACTGATCTCTTCGTGAAACGACGATTTACTACACGGAAAATTTTTTCACGCGGCAATCGATTGAAAATATGTAGGATAGGTTGGTACCAACCTAGTTTAGACGCACGTAAAGTTTCGCGCGATTCTAATGTCTAGAAGGGAAAATATTAACAGTTATATATGAAATTAAGCATGATTTCGTGAAACGATATACTACACGGAAAATTTTTTTACGCGGCAATGGATTGAAAATATGTCGGATAGGTGGTACTAACCTAGTTTAGAACGCACGTAAAGTTTGCGCGCGATTCTGATGTCTAGAAGGGAAAATATTAACATTTATACGTAAATCGACTGATCTCTTCGTGAAACGACGATTTACTACACGGAAAATTTTTTCACGCGGCAATCGATTGAAAATATGTAGGATAGGTTGGTACCAACCTAGTTTAGACGCACGTAAAGTTTCGCGCGATTCTTAATGTCTAGAAGGGAAATATTACATTTATACATAAATCGACTGATCTCTTCGTTGAAACGACGATTTACTACACAGAAAATTTTTTCACGCGGCAATCGATTGAAAATATGTAGGATAGTTGGTACCAACCTAGTTTAGACGCACGAAAGTTTCGCGCGGATTCTAATGTCTAGAAGGGAAAATATTAACAGTTTATATATGAAATTAAGGCATGATTTCGTGAAACGATATACTACACGGAAAATTTTTTTCACGCGGCAATGTATTGAAAATATGTCGGATAGGTTGGTACTAACCTAGTTTAGAAGCACGTAAGTTTTCGCGCGATTCTAATGTCTAGAAGGGAAAATATTAAGAGTTATATATGAAATTAGGCATGATGTCATGAAACGATTATACTACACGGAAAATTTTTTCACGCGGCAATCGATTGAAAATATGTAGGATAGGTTGGTACCAGGGTTGGTACCCAAAAAATTTTCCGTGTAGTAAATCGTTCGTTTTCACGAAGAGATCAGTGGATTTACGTATAAATGTTAATATTTTCCCTTCTAGACATTAGAATCGCGCGAAACTTTACGTGCTTCTAAACTAGGTTAGTACCAACCTATCCGACATATTTTCAATCCATTGCCGCGTGAAAAAATTTTCCGTGTAGTATATCGTTTCACGAAATCATGCCTTAATTTCATATATAACTGTTAATATTTTCCCTTCTAGACATTAGAATCGCGCGAAACTTTACGTGCGTCTAAACTAGGTTGGTACCAACCTATCCTACATATTTTCAATCGATTGCCGCGTGAAAAAATTTTCCCTGTAGTAAATCGTCGTTTCACGAAGAGATCAGTCGATTTACGTATAAATGTTAATATTTTCCCTTCTAGACATTAGAATCGCGCGAAACTTTACGTGCTTCTAAACTAGGTTGGTACCAACCTATCCGTACATATTTTCAATTGATTGCCGCGTGAAAAAATTTTCCCTGTAGTAAATCGTCGTTTCACGAAGAGATCATGTCAATTACGTATAAATGTTAATATTTCCCTTCTAGACATTAGAATCGCGCGAAACTTTACGTGCATTCTAAACTAGGTTAGTACCAACCTATCCTACATATTTTCAATCCATTGCCGCGTGAAAAAATTTTCCGTGTGGTATATCGTTTCACGTAATCATGCCTTAATTTCATATATAACTGTTAATATTTTCCCTTCTAGACATTAGAATCGCGCGAAACTTTACGTGCGTCTAAACTAGGTTGCACCAACCTATCCTACATATTTTCAATCGATTGCCGCGTGAAAAAATTTTCCGTGTAGTAAATCGTCGTTTCACGAAGAGATCAGTCGATTTACGTATAAATGTTAATATTTTCCCTTCTAGACATTAGAATCGCGCGAAACTTTACGTGCTTCTAAACTAGGTTAGTACCAACCTATCCGACATATTTTCAATCCATTGCCGCGTGAAAAAATTTTCCGTGTAGTATATCGTTTCACGAAATCATGCCTTAATTTCATATATAACTGTTAATATTTTCCCTTCTAGACATTAGAATCGCGCGAAACTTTACGTGCGTCTAAACTAGGTTGGTACCAACCTATCCTACATATTTCAATCGATTGCCGCGTGAAAAAATTTCCCTGTAGTAAATCGTCGTTTCACGAAGAGATCAGTCGATTTACGTATAAATGTTAATATTTTCCCTTCTAGACATTAGAATCGCGCGAAACTTTACGTGCTTCTAAACTAGGTTAGTACCAACCTATCCGACATATTTCAATCCATTCGCGCGTAAAAAAATTTCCGTTAGCATATATCGTTTAGGAATAGGTTGGTAACTAACCTAGTTTAGATGCACGTAAAGTTTGCCGCGATTCTAATGTCTAGAAGGAAAATATTAAGAGTTATATATGAAATTAAGGCATGATTTCGTGAAACGATATACTACACGGAAAATTTTTTCACGCGGCAATGGATTGAAAATATGTCGGATAGGTTGGTACCAACCTAGTTTAGACGCACGTAAAGTTTCGCGCGATTCTAATGTCTAGAAGGGAAAATATTAACATTATTACTAAATTAAGCATGATTTCGTGAAACGACGATTTACTACACGGAAATTTTTTCACGCGGCAATCGATTGAAAATATGTAGGATATGTTGTACTAACCTAGTTTAGAAGCACGTAAAGTTTGCGCGATTCTAATGTCTAGAAGGGAAAATATTAACATTTATACGTAAATCGACTGATCTCTTCGTGAAACGACTGATTACTACACAGAAAATTTTTTCACGCGGCAATCGATTGAAAATATGTCAGGATAGGTTGGTACTAACCTAGTTTAGATGCACGTAAAGTTTGCGCGCGATTCTAATGTCTAGAAGGGAAAAATATTAACATTATATACGTGAATTGAAGATCATGATTTCGTGAAACGATTTACTACACGGAAAATTTTTTCACGCGGCAATCGATTGAAAATATGTAGGATAGGTTGGTACCAACCTAGTTTAGATGCACGTAAAGTTTGCGCGCGATTCTAATGTCTAGAAGGGAAATATTAACAGTTATATATGAAATTAAGCATGATTTCGTGAAACGATATACTACACGGAAAATTTTTTCACGCGGCAATGGATTGAAAATATGTCGGATAGGTTGGTACTAACCTAGTTTAGATGCACGTAAAGTTTGCGCGATTCTAATGTCTAGAAGGGAAAATATAACATTTATATATGAAATTAAGCTGATCTTCGTGAAACGAGATTTACTACACGGAAAATTTTTTCACGCGGCAATCGATTGGAAAATATGTAGGATAGGTTGGTACCAACCTAGTTAGATGCACGTAAAGTTTCGCGCGATTCTAATGTCTAGAAGGGGAAAATATTAACAGTTATATATGAAATTAAGGCATGATTTCGTGTGAAACGATATATACACGGAAAATTTTTTCACGCGCAATGGATTGAAAATATGTCGGATAGGTTGGTACTAACCTAGTTTAGATGCACGTAAAGTTTGGCGCCGATTCTAATGTCTAGAAGGGAAATCTATTAACATTTATATCGTAAATCAGACCTGATCTCTCGTGGAACGACGATTTACTACACGGAAAATTTTTTCACGCGCAATCGATGAAAATATGTAGGATAGGTTGGTACAACCTAGTTTAGATGCACGTAAAGTTTGGCGCGATTCTAATGTCTAGAAGGGAAAATATTAACAGTTATATATGAAATTAAGCTATGATTTCGTGAAACGATTTACTACACGGAAAATTTTTCACGCGGCAATGGATTGAAAATATGTTCGGATAGGTTGGTACCAACCTAGTTTAGATGCACGTTAAAGTTGGCGCGATTCTAATGTCTAGAAGGAAAATATTAACAGTTTATATCGTAAATTGAGCTCATGATTTCGTGAAACGACGATTACTACACGGAAAATTTTTTCACGCGGCAATGGATTGAAAATATGTAGGATAGGTTGGTACTAACCTAGTTTAGATGCACGTAAAGTTTTGGCGCGATTCTAATGTCTAGAAGGAAAATATTAACAGTTATATATGAAATTAAGGCATGATTCGTTGAACGACGATATACTACACGGAAAATTTTTTTCACGCGGCAATGGATTGAAAATATGTCGGATAGGTTGGGTACTAACCTAGTTTAGAAGCACGTAAAGTTTGGCGCGATTCTAATGTCTAGAAGGGAAAATATTAACATTTATACGGTAAATCGACTGATTTTCGTGAAACGACGATTTACTACACGGAAAATTTTTTCACGCGGCAATCGATTGAAAATATGTCGGATAGGTTGGTACCAACCTAGTTTAGACGCACGTAAAGTTTCGCGCGATTCTAATGTCTAGAAGGGAAAATATTAACATTTATACGTAAATCGACTGATCTCTTCGTGAAACGACGATTTACTACACGGAAAATTTTTTCACGCGGCAATCGATTGAAATATGTAGGATAGGTTGTACCAACCTAGTTTAGATGCACGTAAAGTTTGGCGCGATTCTAATGTCTAGAAGGAAAATATTAACAGTTATATATGAAATTAAGGCATGATTTCGTGAAACGATATACTACACGGAAAATTTTTTCACGCGGCAATGGATTGAAAATATGTCGGATAGGTTGGTACTACCCTAGTTTAGATGCACGTAAAGTTTGGCGCGATTCTAATGTCTAGAAGGGAAAATATTAACATTTATACGTAAATCGACTGATCTCTTCGTGAAACGACGATTTACTACACGGAAAATTTTTTCACGCGGCAATCGATTGAAAATATGTAGGATAGGTTGGTACCAACCTAGTTTAGATGCACGTAAAGTTTGGCGCGATTCTAATGTCTAGAAGGAAAATATTAACAGTTATATATGAAATTAAGGCATGATTTCGTGAAACGATATACTACACGGAAAATTTTTTTACGCGGCAATGGATTGAAAATATGTCGGATAGGTTGGTACTAACCTAGTTTAGATGCACGTAAAGTTTCGCGCGATTCTAATGTCTAGAAGGGAAAATATTAACATTTATACGTAAATCGACTGATCTCTTCGTGAAACGACGATTTACTACACGGAAATTTTTTTCACGCGGCAATGGATTGAAAATATGTCGGATAGGTTGGTACTAACCTAGTTTAGATGCACGTAAAGTTTCGCGCGATTCTAATGTCTAGAAGGGAAAATATTAACATTTATACGTAAATCGACTGATCTCTTCGTGAAACGACGATTTACTACACGGAAATTTTTTTCACGCGGCAATCGATTGAAAATATGTAGGATAGGTTGGTACCAACCTAGTTTAGATGCACGTAAAGTTTCGCGCGATTCTAATGTCTAGAAGGGAAAATATTAACAGTTATATATGAAATTAAGGCATGATTTCGTGAAACGATATACTACACGGAAATTTTTCACGCGGCAATGGATTGAAAATATGTCGGATAGGTTGGTACTAACCTAGTTTAGATGCACGTAAAGTTTCGCGCGATTCTAATGTCTAGAAGGGAAAATATTACATTTATACGTAAATCGACTGATCTCTCGTGAAACGACGATTTACTACACGGAAAATTTTTTCACGCGGCAATCGATTGAAAATATGTAGGATAGGTTGGTACTAACCTAGTTTAGATGCACGTAAAGTTTTGCGCGATTCTAATGTCTAGAAGGGAAAATATTAACAGTTATATATGAAATTAAGGCATGATTTCGTGAAACGATTATACTACACGGAAATTTTTTCACGCGGCAATGGATTGAAAATATGTCGGATAGGTGGTACTAACCTAGTTAGATGCACGTAAAGTTTGCGCGCGATTCTAATGTCTAGAAGGGAAAATATTAACATTTATACGTAAATCGGACTGATCTCTTCGTGAAACGACGATTTACTACACGGAAAATTTTTCACGCGGCAATGATTGAAAATATGTCGGATAGGTTGGTACCTAACCTAGTTTAGATGCACGTAAAGTTTCGCGCGATTCTAATGTCTAGAAGGGAAAATATTAACATTTATACGTAAATCGACTGATCTCTTCGTGAAACGACGATTTACTACACGGAAAATTTTTTCACGCGGCAATCGATTGAAAATATGTAGGATAGGTTGGTACCAACCTAGTTTAGATGCACGTAAAGTTTGGCGCGATTCTAATGTCTAGAGGGGAAAAATATTAACAGTTATATATGAAATTAAGGCATGATTTTCGTGAAACGATATACTACACGGAAATTTTTTCACGCGGCAATCGATTTGAAAATATGTCGGATAGGTGGTACTACCTAGTTTAGAAGCACGTAAAGTTTGCGCGATTCTAATGTCTAGAAGGAAAATATTAACAGTTTATAGTAAATTGAGCTGATCTCTTCGTGAAACGACGATTACTACACGGAAAATTTTTTCACGCGGCAATCGATTGAAAATATGTAGGATAGGTTGGTACCAACTAGTTTAGATGCACGTAAAGTTTTGGCGCGATTCTAATGTCTAGAAGGGAAAATATTAACAGTTATATATGAAATTAAGGCATGATTTCGTGAAACGATATACTACACGGAAAATTTTTTCACGCGGCAATGGATTGAAAATATGTCGGATAGGTTGGTACTAACCTAGTTTAGAAGCACGTAAAGTTTGGCGCGATTCTAATGTCTAGAAAGGAAATATTAACATTATATGTAATCGACTGATCTCTTCGAAACGACGATTTACTACACGGAAAATTTTTCACGCGGCAATCGATTGAAAATATGTAGGATAGGTTGGTACCAACCTAGTTTAGATGCACGTAAAGTTTGGCGCGATTCTAATGTCTAGAAGGGAAAATATTAACAGTTATATATGAAATTAAGGCATGATTTCGTGAAACGATATACTACACGGAAATTTTTTTCACGCGGCAATGGATTGAAAATATGTCGGATAGGTTGGTACTAACCTAGTTTAGAAGCACGTAAAGTTTCGCGCGATTCTAATGTCTAGAAGGGAAAATATTAACATTTATACGTAAATCGACTGATCTCTTCGTGAAACGACGATTTACTACACGGAAAATTTTTTCACGCGGCAATCGATTGAAAATATGTAGGATAGGTTGGTACCAACCTAGTTTAGATGCACGTAAAGTTTCGCGCGATTCTAATGTCTAGAAGGAAAATATTAACAGTTATATATGAAATTAAGGCATGAATTTCGTGAAACGATATACTACACGGAAAATTTTTTCACGCGGCAATGGATTGAAAATATGTAGGATAGGTTGGGTACAAACTAGTTTAGATGCACGTAAAGTTTCGCGCGATTCTAATGTCTAGAAGGGAAAATATTAACAGTTATATATGAAATTAAGGCATGATTTCGTGAAACGATTTACTACACGGAAAATTTTTTCACGCGGCAATCGATTGAAAATATGTAGGATAGGTTGGTACCAACCTAGTTTAGACGCACGTAAAGTTTCGCGCGATTCTAATGTCTAGAAGGGAAAATATTAACATTTATATGTAAATCGTACTGATCTCTTCGTGAAACGACGATTTACTACACGGAAAATTTTTTCACGCGGCAATCGATTGAAAATATGTAGGATAGGTTGGTACAACCTAGTTTAGATGCACGTAAAGTTTCGCGCGATTCTAATGTCTAGAAGGGAAAATATTAACATTTATACGTAAATCGACTGATCTCTTCGTGAAACGACGATTTACTACACGGAAAATTTTTTCACGCGGCAATCGATTGAAAATATGTAGGATAGGTTGGTACTAACCTAGTTTAGATGCACGTAAAGTTTGCGCGCGATTCTAATGTCTAGAAGGGAAAATATTAACAGTTATATATGAATTTAGGCATGATTTCGTGAAACGATTTACCTACACGGAAAATTTTTTTCACGCGGCAATGGATTGAAAATATGTCGGATAGGTTGGTACTAACTAGTTAGATGCACGTAAAGTTTCGCGCGATTCTAATGTCTAGAAGGGAAAATATTAACATTTATACGTGAATCGACTGATCTCTTTGAAACGACGATTTACTACACGGAAAATTTTTTCACGCGGCAATCGATTGAAAATATGTAGGATAGGTTGGTACCAACCTAGTTTAGATGCACGTAAAGTTTGGCGCGATTCTAATGTCTAGAAGGGAAAATATTAACATTTATACGTAAATCGACTGATCTCTTCGTGAAACGACGATTTACTACACGGAAAATTTTTTCACGCGGCAATCGATTGAAATATGTAGATAGGTTGGTACTAACCTAGTTTAGATGCACGTAAAGTTTGCGCCGATTCTAATGTCTAGAAGGGAAAATATTAACAGTTATATATGAAATTAAGGCATGATTTCGTGAAACGATATACTACACGGAAAATTTTTTCACGCGGCAATGGATTGAAAATATGTCGGATAGGTTGGTACTAACCTAGTTTAGATGCACGTAAAATTTGGCGCGATTCTAATGTCTAGAAGGGAAAATATTAACATTTATACGTAAATCGACTGATCTCTTCGTGAAACGACGATTTACTACACGGAAATTTTTTCACGCGGCAATCGATTGAAAATATGTAGGATAGGTTGGTACTAACCTAGTTTTAGATGCACGTAAAGTTTGGCGCGATTCTAATGTCTAGAAGGAAAATATTAACAGTTATATATGAAATTAAGGCATGATTTCGTGAAACGATATACTACACGGAAAATTTTTTCACGCGGCAATGGATTGAAAATATGTCGGATAGGTGGTACTAACCTAGTTTAGATGCACGTAAAGTTTCGCGCGATTCTAATGTCTAGAAGGGAAAATATTAACATTTTATACGTAAATCGACTGATCTCTTCGTGAAACGACGATTACTACACGGAAAATTTTTTCACGCGGCAATCGATTGAAAATATGTAGGATAGGTTGGTACCAACCTAGTTTAGACGCACGTAAAGTTTTCGCGCGATTCTAATGTCTAGAAGGGAAAATATTAACAGTTATATATGAAATTAAGGCATGATTTCGTGAAACGATGTACTACACGGAAAATTTTTTCACGCGGCAATGGATTGAAAATATGTCGGATAGGTTGGTACTAACCTAGTTTAGAAGCACGTAAAGTTTCGCGCGATTCTAATGTCTAGAAGGGAAAATATTAACATTTATACGTAAATCGACTGATCTCTTCGTGAAACGACGATTTACTACACGGAAAATTTTTTCACGCGGCAATCGATTGAAAATATGTAGGATAGGTTGGTACCAACCTAGTTTAGATGCACGTAAAGTTTGGCGCGATTCTAATGTCTAGAAGGGGAAAATATTAACAGTATATATGAAATTAAGGCATGATTTCGTGAAACGATATACTACACGGAAAATTTTTTCACGCGGCAATGGATTGAAAATATGTAGGATAGGTTGTACTAACCTAGTTTAGATGCACGTAAAAGTTTGGCGCGATTCTAATGTCTAGAAGGGAAAATATTAACATTATATATGAAATCGACTGCATGATTTCGTGAACGACGATTTACTACACGGAAAATTTTTTCACGCGGCAATCGATTGAAAATATGTAGGATAGGTTGGTACTAACCTAGTTTAGATGCACGTAAAGTTTTGCGCGATTCTAATGTCTAGAAGGGAAAATATTAACATTTATACGTAAATCGACTGATCTCTTCGTAAAACGACGATTTACTACACGGAAAATTTTTTTCACGCGGCAATCGATTGAAAATATGTAGGATAGGTTGGTACCAACCTAGTTTAGATGCACGTAAAGTTTGGCGCGATTCTAATGTCTAGAAGGGAAAATATTAACAGTTATATATGAAATTAAGCATGATTTTCGTGAAACGATATACTACACGGAAAATTTTTTCACGCGGCAATGGATTGAAAATATGTCGGATAGGTTGGTACTAACCTAGTTTAGATGCACGTAAAGTTTGGCGCGATTCTAATGTCTAGAAGGGAAATATTAACATTTATACGTAAATCGACTGATCTCTTCGTGAAACGACGATTTACTACACGGGAAAATTTTTTCACGCGGCAATCGATTGAAAATATGTAGGATAGGTTGGTACCAACCTAGTTAGATGCACGTAAAGTTTGGCGCGATTCTAATGTCTAGAAGGGAGAAATATTAACAGTTATATATGAAATTAAGGCATGATTTCGTGAAACGATGTACTACACGGAAAATTTTTCACGCGGCAATGGATTGAAAATATGTCGGATAGGTGTGTACTAACCTAGTTTAGATGCACGTAAAGGTTGTCGCGCATTCTAATGTCTAGAGGGAAAATATTAACATTTATACGTAAAATCGACTGATCTCTTCGTGAAACGACGATTTACTACACGGAAAATTTTTTCACGCCGGCAATCGATTGAAAATATGTAGGATAGGTTGGTACAACCTAGTTTAGATGCACGTAAAGTTTGGCGCGATTCTAATGTCTAGAAGGGAAAATATTAACAGTTATATATGAAATTAAGGCATGATTTCGTGAATCGATATACTACACGGAAAATTTTTTTCACGCGGCAATGGGATTGAAAATTTGTCGGATAGGTTGGTACTAACCTAGTTTAAATGCACGTAAAGTTTCGCGCGATTCTAATGTCTAGAAGGGAAAATATTAACATTTATACGTAAATCGACTGATCTCTTCGTGAAACGACGATTTACTACACGGAAAATTTTTCACGCGGCAATCGATTGAAAATATGTAGGATAGGTTGGTACCAACCTAGTTTAGATGCACGTAAAGTTTCGCGCGATTCTAATGTCTAGAAGGGAAAATATTAACATTATATACGTAAATCGATGATCTCTTCGTGAAACGATCGATTACTACACGGAAAATTTTTCACGCGCAATCGATTGAAAATATGTCGGTAGGTTGGTACTAAAATAGTTTAGATCCACGTAAAGTTTCGGCGCGATTCTAATGTCTAGAAGGGAAAATATTAACATTTATATGTTAAATTAATGCATGATTTCTTGTGAAACGACGATTTACTACACGGAAAATTTTTTCACGCGGCAATGGATTGAAAATATGTCGGATAGGTTGGTACTAACCTAGTTTAGATGCACGTAAAGTTTGGCGCGATTCTAATGTCTAGAAGGGAAAATATTAACATTTATACGTAAATCGACTGATCTCTTCGTTGAAACGACGATTACTACACGGGAAATTTTTTCACGCGGCAATCGATTGAAAATATGTAGGATAGGTTGTACTAACCTGGTTTATTATGCACGTAAAATTTGCGCGCGATTCTAATGTCTAGAAGGGAAAATATTAACATTATACGTAATCGACTGATCTCTTCGTGAAACGACGATTACTACACGGAAAATTTTTCACGCGGCAATCGATTGAAAATATGAGGATAGGTGGTACCAACTAGTTTAGATGCACGTAAAGTTTGCGCGCGATTCTAATGTCTAGAAGGGAAAATATTAAAGTTATATATTGAAATTAAGCTATGATTTCGTGAAACGAATTATACTACACGGAAAATTTTTCACGCGGCAATGGATTGAAAATATGTCGGATAGGTTGGTACTAACCTAGTTTAGATGCACGTAAATTTGGCGCGATTCTAATGTCTAGAAGGGAAATATATAACATTTATACGTAAATCGACTGATCTCTTCGTGAAACGACGATTTACTACACGGAAAATTTTTTCACGCGGCAATCTATTGAAATTATGTAGATAGGTTGGTACCAACCTAGTTTAGATGCACGTAAAGTTTCGCGGATTCTAATGTTCTAGAAGGGGAAAATATTAACAGTTATATATGAAATTAAGGCGATGATTTCGTTGAAACGTTATACTACACGGAAATTTTTTCACGCGCAATGGATTGAAATATTGTCGGATAGGTTTGGTACTAACCTAGTTTATGTGCACGTAAAGTTTGGCGCGATTCTATGTCTAGAAGGGAAAATATTACATTTTAACGTAAATCGACTGTATCTCTTCGATTGAACGACGATTTTACACACGGACAAATTTTTTCACGCGGCAATCGATTGAAAATATGTAGGATAGGTTGGTACTAACCGTAGTTTAGATGCACGTAAGTTTGGCGCGATTCTAATGTCTAGGAAGTGGAAATATTAACAGTTATATATGAAATTAAGGCCATGATTCGTGAAACGATTATACTACACGCGAAAATTTTTTCACGGCGGCAATGGATTGAAAATAATGTCGGATAGGTTGTACTAACCTAGTTTATATGCACGTAAATTTGGCGCGATTTCTAATGTCTAGAAGGGAAATATTAACATTATTATGTAAATTCGACTGATCTCTTCGTGAAACGACGATTTTACTACACGGAAATTTTTTTCACGCGGCAATCGATTGAAAATATGTAGGATAGGTTGGTTACCAACCTAGTTTAGATGCACGTAAAGTTTTGGCGCGTTCTAGATGCTAGAAGGGAAAATATTAACAGTTATATATGAATTATGCTGATTTCGTTGAACGACTATTTACTACATGGAAAATTTTCACGCGGCAGATGGATTGGAAAATGTTGGATAGGTGTACTAACCTTAGTTTTAGATGCACGTTAAAGTTCTGGCGCGATCTAATGTCTAGAATGGAAAATATTAACATTTATATGTAAATCGACTGATCTCTTCGTGAATCGACGATTTACTACACCGAAAATTTTTTCACGCGGCAATGGATTGAAAATATGTAGGATAGGTGTTTACCAACCTAGTTTAGATGCACGTAAAAGTTTGTCGCGATTCTAATGTCTAGAAGGGAAAAATATTATCAGTTATATATGAAATTGAAAGGCATGATTTCGTGATGAAACGATATACTACACGGAAAATTTTTTTCACGCGGCAGTCGATTGAAAATATGTAGGTTAGGTGTGGTACCAACCTAGTTGTAGATGCACGTAAAGTTTGGCGCGATTCTAATGTCTAGAAGGGCAATATATTAACAGTTTATATATGAAATTAAGCATGATTTTCGTTGAATCGGATATACTACACGCGAAATTTTTTCACGCGGCAATTGATTGATAATATGTCGGATAGGTTGGTACTAACCTGTTTAGATGCACGTAAAGTTTGGCGCGATTCTAATGTCTAGAAGGGAAAATATTAACATTTATACGTAAATGCACTGATCTCTTCGTGATGAAACGACGATTTACACACGCGAAAATTTTTTCACGCGGCAATCGATTGAAAATATTTAGTATGGTTGGTACCAACCTAGTTTAGATGCACGTAAAGTTTGGCGCGATTCTAATGTCTAGAAGCGGAAAATATTAACAGTTATATATGAAATTAAGGCATATTTCGTGAATCGCATATACTCCACGGAAAATTTTTTCACCGTGGCAATGGATTGAAAATATGTCGGATAGTGTTGGTACTAACCTTAGTTATATGCAGCGTAAGTTTTGCGCGATTCTAATGTCTTAGAAGGAAAATATTACCATTTATACGTTAAATCGACATGATCTCTTCGATGAAACGACGATTTACACACGGGAAAATTTTTTTCACGCGGCAAATCGATTGAAAATATATTGTAGATAGGTTGGCTCCCAACCTAGTTTAGATGCACGTAAAGTTTGGCGCGATTCTAATGTCTAGAAGGGAAATATTAACAGTTATATATGAAATTAAGGCTGGTTTTCTGATCGATATATTACACGGAAAATTTTTTCACGCGGCAATGGATTGAAAATATGTCGGATAGGTTTTGTTACTAACCTTAGTTTAGAATGCACGTAACAAGTTTGGCGCGATTCTAATGTCTAGAAGGGAAAATTAACAGTTTATAGCGTAAATCGCCTGATCTCTTCGTGAATCGACTTTACTGCACGGAAATTTTTTTTCACGCGGCAATCGATTGAAATATGTAGGATAGGTTGGTACCAACCTAGTTTAGTTTGCACGTAAAGTTTGGCGCGATTCTAATGTCTGGAAGGAAAATATTAACATGTTATATTATGAAATTAAGGCATGATTTCGTGAATGGATATACTACACGGAAATTTTTTCACGGCGGCAATGGATTGAAGATATGTCGGATAGGTTGTACTAACCGTGTTTAGATGCACGTAAAGTTTGGCGCGATTCTAATTGTAGAAGGAAAATTATTAAGATTATATGTGAATCGATGATCTCTCGCGAAACGACGATTTACTGCGGAAAATTTTTTCGCGGCAATCGATTGAAAATATGTAGGATGGTTGAGTACAACCTAGTTTAGATGCACGTAAAGTTTGGCGCGGATTCTAATGTCTGAAGGAAATTTTAACCAGTTATATATGGAATTAGGCATGATTTTGTGAAACGATGATATACACGGAATTTTTTTCACGCGGCAATGGATTGAAAATATGTCGGATAGGTTGTACTAACCTAGTTTATATGCACGTTAAATTTTGGCGCGATTTTAATGTCTAGAAGGGAAAATATTAACATTTTATACGTAAATGACTGATCTCTTCGTTAGCAACGACGATTTACTTCACTAGAAATTTTTTCACGCGGCATCGATTGAAAATATGTATATATAGGTGGTACTACCTAGTTTAGTTGCACGTAAAGTTTGCGCGATTCTAATGTCTAGAAGGGAAAATATTATCATTATATATGAATTAAAGCATGATTTTCTGAATCGACATTTACTAGCACGGAAATTTTTTCACGCGGCAATGGATTGAAATATGTCGTAGGTTGGTACTAACCTAGTTTAGATGCACGTAAAGTTTGGCGATTCTAATGTAGAAGGGAAAATATTACATTTATACGTATTATCGACTGATCTCTTCGTGAAGACGATTTACTGCCACGGAAAATTTTTTCACGCGGCAATCGATTGAAATATGTGGATTAGGTTGGTACCAACCTAGTTTAGATGCACGTTAAAGTTTGGCGCGATTCAAGTCTAGAAGACAATATTAACTATTTATAGTAAATCGACTGATCTCTTGTGAATACGATATACTGCACGGAAAATTTTTTCACGCGGCAATGGATTGAAAATCATGCTAGGATAGTTGGTACCAACCTAGTTTAGATGCACTTAAGTTTGGCGCGATTCTATGTCTAGGAAGGAAAATATTAACAGTTATATATGAAATTAATGGCATGATTTCGTGAAACGATATATATACTTGGAAAATTTTTCACGCCGGCAATGGATTGAAAATATGTCGGATAGGTTGGACTAACCTAGTTTATTATGCACGTAAATTTTTGCGCGATTCTAATGTCTAGAGGAAAATATTAACATTTATACGTAATCGACTGATCTTTTTCGTGAACGACGATTTACTGCACGAAATTTTTTCACGCGCAATGCGAGTGAAAATATGTAGGATAGGTTGGTACTACCTAGTTTAGATGCACGTAAAGTTTGGCGCGATTTCTAATGTCTAGAAGGGAAATATTACATTATATATGTAATTTAGGCATGATTTCGTGAATCGATTTACTACACGGAAATTTTTTCAGCGGCATTGATTGAAAATATGTCGGATAGGTTGGTACTAACCTAGTTAGATTGCACGTAAATTTGCGCGATTCTATGTCTAGAAGGAAAATATTACATTTTTATACGTAATCGCACTGTTATTTTTCGTGAATGGACGATTTACTGCACGGAAATTTTTTTCACGCGGGGATGATTGAAAATATGTCGGATAGGTTGGTACTAACCTAGTTTATATGCACGTAAAGTTTTGGCGCGATTCTAATGTCTGGAAGGGAATATTATTACAGTTATATATGAAATTTAAGTCATTGATTTCGTGAATCGATATACTACACGGGAAATTTTTTTTCGCGGCAATGGATTGAAATATGTCGGATAGGTTGGTACTAACCTAGTTTATATGCACGTAAAGTTTGGCGCGATTCTTGTCTGAAGGGGAAATTATTAACATTATATATGAAATTAAGGCATGATTTCGTGAATCGATATACTACACGGAAAATTTTTTCCGCGGCAATGGATTGAAATATGTGGATAGGTTGGTACTAACCTAGTTTAATGCACGTAAAGTTTGGCGCGTTCTAATGTCTAGAAGGGGACAATATTAACATTTTATACGTAAATCGACTGATCTCATTTCGTGAAACGACGATTTACTACACGGAAATTTTTTCACGCGGCAATCGATTGAAAATATGTAGGATAGGTTGGTACTAACCTAGTTTGATGCACCGTAAAGTTTGGCGCGTCTTAATGTCTAGAAGGTTTAAAATAGTTACAGTTATATATGAATTTAAGGCATGATTTCGTGAATCGACATTTACTACACGGAAAATTTTTTTCACGCGGCAATGGATTGAAATATGTCGGATAGGTTGGGTACTAACCTTAGTTTAGATGCACGTAAAGTTTGGCGCGATTCTAATGTCTAGAAGGGAAATATTACAGTTTATACGTAAATCGATGATCTTTCGTGAAAAGACGATTACTGCACGGAAAATTTTTTCACGCGGCAATCGATTGAAATATGTAGGATAGGTTTGGTACTACCTAGTTTAGATGCACGTAAAGTTTGGCGCGGTTCTAATGTCTAGAAGGAAAATATTAACATTATAACGTAAATCGGCTGATCCTTCGTGAAACGCATTTACTTGCACGGAAAATTTTTGTCACGCGGCAATCGATGAAATATGTAGGTTGGTTTGGTACTAACCTAGTTTAGTGCACGTTAAAGTGGGGCCGATTCTAATGTCTTAGAAGGGAATCATTGAACAGTTATCTATGGAATTTAAGGCATGATTTCGCTGAATCGACTACTTACACGGAAATTTTTTTCACGCGGCAATGGATTGAAAACTATGTCGGATAGGTTGGTACTAACCTGTTTATATGCACGTAAAATTTGGCGCGATTCTAATGTCTAGAAGGGAAAATATTAACATTTATACGTAAATCGACTGATCTCTTTCGTGAAACGACGATTTACTGCACGGAAAATTTTTCACGCGGCAATCATTGAAATATGTAGGATAGGTTGTACAAACCTAGTTTAGATGCACGTAAATTTGGCGCGATTCTACTGTCTAGAAGGGAAATGTTATCATTATATATGAATTAAGGCATGATTCGTGATCGATATATACACGGAAAATTTTTTACGCGGAATGGATTGAAAATATGTCGGATAGGTTGGTACTAACCTGTTTTTGCACGTAAATTTTGGCGCGATTCTAATGTCTAGAAGGGAAAATATTAACATTTATACGTAAATCGACTGATCTCTTCGTGAAACGACGATTACTGCACGGAAATTTTTCAGCGGCAATCGATTGAAAATATGTAGATAGGTTGGTACAAACTAGTTTAGATTGCAGGTAAGTTTGGCCGTTCTAATGTCTAGAAGGGAAAATTCACATTTTATATGTAATTATATCTGTTCGTGATCGATGATTACTACACGAAAATTTTTTCACGCGGTGGATTGAAATATGTCGGATAGGTGGGTACAACCTAGGTTTAGTTGCACGTAAAGTTTGCGCGATTCTAATGTCTAGAAGGGAAAATAAACAGTTTATATGTATTACGCATCTTTCGTGAATCGAATATTTACTGGACAATTTTTTCACGCCAATGGATGAAATGTGGGATAGGTTGGTACTAACCTCGTTGATTGCACGTAAAGTTTGGCGCGTTCTATGTCTTAGAGGAAAAATAACATAATGCTATATGACCTTATGTGTTCTTGAACGATATACTGCACGAAATTTTCACGCGGGTAGTGGATTGCAAATTGTCGGATTGGTTGGTAGGTACACCTAGTTTGTTGCACGTAAAGTTTGGTGCGATTTAATGTCTGAAGGGAAATATTAACAGTTATATTGTGATAATCATGATTTCGTGAACGATTTTTACTGCACGGAAAATTTTTTCACGCGTCAATGATTGAAAATATGTGCCTAGTTGGTACATAACCTAGTTTGATGCACGTAAAGTTTGGCGCGATTCTAATGTCAAAGGGATTTACCGTTATATATGAATTAAGGCATGATTCGTGAATATATATACAAAATTTCCGCGCAATGGATTAAAATATGTCGGATGGTGGTTAACCTAGTTATATGCACGTAAATTTTGCGCGATTCTAATGTCTAGAAGAATCTTAACATTATACGTAACTCGACTGATCTCTTCGTGAAACGACGATTTACTGCACGGAATTTTTTCACGCGGCAATCGATGAAAATGTTAGGTATGTTGGTACCACCTGTTTAGTTGCACGTAAGTTTGGCGCGATTCTATGTCTGGAAGGGACAATTTAACATTATATATGAAATTAGGGCATGATTCGTGAACGTCTACTACACGGAAAATTTTTCACGCGGCATGGATTAAAATATGTCGATATTTTTGGTACAACCTATTTAAGCACGTACAGTTTGGCGCGATTTCTAATGTCTAGCAGGGAATATTAACATTTATACGTAAATCGACTGATCTCTTCGTGAAACGACGATTTACTGCACGAAATTTTTCACGCGGCAATCGATTGAAATATGTAGGATTGGTTGTTCCAACCTAGTTTAGTGCACGTAAAGTTTGGCGCGTTCTAATGTCTGAAGGAAAATATTAACATATATATGAATTAAGCATTATTTCGTGATGATATACACGAATTTTTTTCGCGGCAATGATTGAAATATGTGGACTAGTTGGTACTAACTGTAGATTGCACGTAAGTTTGGCGCGTTCTAATGTCTAGAAGGAAAATCTTACATTTAATGTAATCGGCTGTTTTCGGAATCGATATACTGCACGGAAAATTTTTCACGCGCAATCGATTGAAATTGTAGTAATAGTATGGTAACCAACCTAGCTTTAATTGCACGCTAAAGTTTGCGCAGATTCTAATGTCTAGAAGGAAATATTACAGTATATATATGAAATTAAAGGCTGACTTCGTGAAACGATATACTACACGGAAAATTTTTTCACGCGGCAGATGGATTGAAATAGTCGGATAGAGTTGGTACTCAACCATAGTTTATATGCACCGTAAATTTCTGAGCGCGATTCTAATGTCTAGAGGAAATATGTAACAATTTTAACGTAAATCGACTGTCTTTCGTGAACGACGATTTACTGCACGGAATTTTTTTCACGCGGCAATCGATTGAAAATATGTAGGATAGGTTGGTAACTAACCGGTAGTTTAGATGCACCGTACGTTGGACGCGGATATCTAAGTCCTAGAGGGGCAATTATATTAAACATTTATAGTAAATCGACTGAACTCTCGGTGAAACGACGACTCTGACGGAAAAATTTTTTCACGCGCAATCGTATTAAATATGACTAGGATAGGTTGGTAACAAACCATAGTTTAGATGCACGTAAAGTTTGAGCCGATTCTAATCGTCATAGAGGAGAATATACATTATATATGGAATTAAGCAATGATTTCGTGATCGATAACTACCGGAAAATATTGGTTTTCAACGCGGCAATGGATTGAAAAATATGTGGATGTATAGAGGTACTAACCCTAGTTAATGTGCATCGAAACTTTTTTGGCGCAGATATCTATTCTAGAAGGGAAAATATTAACATATTTACGTAAAACTCGACTCATCTCTTACTTGAAACGACGATTTACTGCACGGAAATTTTGTCACGCGGCAAAGTTCCCAATTCAAAATATGTAGTAGTTGGTACAACTAGTTTAGATGCAACGCGTAAAGTTGGCGCGATTTAATGTCTAGAGGGGAATATCAACAGTAAATATATGAATTTAGGCTGATTTCGTTGATCGATAACTACACGAGAAAATTTTTTCACGCAGTATGATGGATTGAAGAACTAATGTCGGAATAGGTTGGTACTAACTGTTGGATGCACGTAAAGTTATGGCGCCAGAATTCTAATGTCTTAGAAGGGAAATATTAACAATTGTACCGTACCAAATCGATGTCTCTTGCTGAACGACGATTTACTGCACGGAAAATTATTTTCTTCACGCGAGCAACGATGAAAATATGTAGCTTAGGTTGTACAAACCTATTAGATGCACGTAAAGTTTGGCGCGATTCTAATGTCTAGAAGGGAACTTCAACGTTATATATGACATTAGCATGATTACGTTAATCATATACTACCCGAATTTTTTCACGCGGTATGGATGAATATTCGGATTAGGTTGGTACTAACCTAGTTAGTGCAGTAAAGTTGGCTCGATTCTAATGTTCTAGAGGAATATTAACATGTATATACTTAAATCGACTATCTCTTCGCGAAACGACGATTTTACTCACGGAAATGTTTCACGCGCAATCGATCTGAAAATATGTAGCATAGGTGGTACTACCTAGTTTAGAATGACGTACAGTTTGGCGCGATTCTATGTCTGGAGAGGAATATAACGTATATATGAATTAAGGCAGATTTCGTGAATCGCTATACTTCCACGGGAAATTTTTCAACGACGGCAATGATGGAAGTATCGGATTGGTTGGTACTAACCTAGTTAGATGCACGTAAAGTTATGGCGCGATTCTAATGTCTAGAAGGAAAAAATAACATATATACGTAAATGACTGACTTCGTGAAAGACGCTTTACTGCACGGAATTTTTTCCGAGGCAATCGAATGAAATATGTAGATAGGTTCGTACCAACCTAGTTTGATGCACGTAAAGTTTGGCCGATCTATCTGGAAGGAAAATAATATAACAGTCAATATATATTGAAAATTAGGCTGATTTCGTGAATCGATATACTACACGGAAAATTTTTTCCACAGCGGCAAATGGATTGAAAATATGTCGATAAGGTTGGGTACACCTAGTTATAGGATGCACGTAAAGTTGGCGCATTCTATGTCTAGAGGGAAATATTAATTTACGTACGAAACGAGTGAATCTGACTTCGCACGAAACGATTTACTGCCGGAAATGTTTTTACGTAGACACATCGATTGAAATAGAGGTAGAGTAGGTACAACTAGTTTCGTTGCACGTAAAGTTTGGCGCGATTCTATGTCTGGAAGAAATATTAACAGTTATATATGAAATTAAGGCTAATGATTCGGTGAATGTATATACACGGAAAGTTTTCACGCAGGCAATGATTGAAAAATGTCGAAGGTTTCAGGTACTAACTCTAGTTTGATTGCAGTAAGTTTGCCATTCTAAATTCTAAAGGGAAAATATTACATTATACGTAAATCGATGTATCTCTTCGCGAAACGTTAGATTTACTGCCAGCGGAATTTTTTACGCGGCAATCGATTGAAAATATGTAGATAGGTTGGTACACCTAGTTTAGATGCACGTAAAGTTTGGCGCGATTCTAATGTCTAGAAAATCATTTACAGTGTATATTATGAATTAAGGCACATGATTCGTGAAACGATATACTACACGGAAAATTTTTTATCACGCAGCAATGGATTAAAAGTATTCGGATCGGTTGGTACTAACCTAGTTTATATGCACGTAAATTTGGCGCAGAATTCTAAGTCTAGAGGAAATTAACATTTAAGTAAATCCGCTGATCTCTCGTGAAAGCGACGAGTTTACGCACGAAATTTTTCACGCGGCATCGATTGAGAACATGCTAGGATAGGTTTGATACAACCTGTATTTGAATGCACGAAAGGTTGGCGCGTCTTATTGTCATAGAGGGGCAAATTTAACATATTATACGTAAACGACTGATCTCGTCGTGAAACGAACGAATTTACTGCACGGAAATTTTTTAGCGGCAATCGATTGAAATATGAATAGGCATAGGTTTAGCTACAAACAGTTTAGATGCACGTAAAGTTTGGCGCGATTCTAATGTTAGAAGGGAAAATATTACAGTTATATATGATAGCATATTCGTGATCCGAATTACTACACGGGACATTTTTACACGCGGCAATGGATGAATATGTCGGAACTAGGTTGGTACAACTAGTTAGTGCACGTTAAGTTTTGGACGCGATTTAATGATCTAAGAAGGGAAAATCATTAAATAGTTAATCGACTGATTCTCTTGCGTGAAACGACGATTACTGCACGGAAAGATTTTGTCAGAGGCACGATTGAAAATTGATAGGAATAGGTTCGGTACAACTAGCTTAGTTGCACGTTTAAGTTGCCGCGATTCTAATTCTGCAAGGAAAATTAATACAATTATATATGAAATTAAGGCATGATTTCGTGAATGATTATAATACACGGAAATTTTTTCACGCGGAATGGATTGAAAATATGTCGGATAGAGTTGTACGTACCTAGTTGAGAATGCGCACGTAAAGAATATTGGCGCATATCTCAATGTCTGAGGGATATAAATTTAATACGTATCGACTGAGTCTCTTCGCGAAACGCGAATTTACTGACGGAAAATTTATTCACGCGAATCGATGAAATATGTAGGATAGGTTGGCTACAACGTAGTTAGTTGCAGTAAGTTTGGCGCGATTCTAATGATCTGAAGGGAAATATAACAGTTTATCTGATGTTTATGGAGTGATTCTGTGATCGATTACTACCGGAAATTTTTTCCCGGCTGGATGAAATATGTCGGATGGTTGTTACTACCTAGTTTAAGATGCACGTATTTTGGCGCGATTACTAATGTCTAAAGGAGAAAATATTAAATTTATACTAAATCGCACGTGATCTCTTGGAACGACGATGTATTACTGCCACCGAACTTTTTTCACGCAGGCAACTCGCATTGAAAATATGTAGGCAGGTTGTACAAACCTAGTTTAGATTGACGATAAGTAATAGGCCGATTCTAATGCTAGGAAGAAAATTAACAGTAATTATATATAAATAAGGCTGATTTCGTGAAACGATAGTACTACACGGAACTTTTTTCACCCGGCTGGATTGAAAATATGTCGGATAGGTTGGTACTAACTAGTTGATATGCAACGTAAAATTTGGCGCATTCTATGTCTAGAAGGGAAACTATTAACATTTAGTGCGTAAATCGATTGTCTCTTCGCGGCAACGAATTATATACACGGAAATTTTTCTCACGCACGGCATCGATTGAAGATGATGAGGATAGAGTTGGTACCAACTTAGTTTGATGCACGTAAAGTTTGGCGATTCTCAATGTAGAGGGAATGATTAACATACTAATATGGATTCAAGCATGATTCGTGACGAGTATACTACAGAAATTGTTTTCACCGGAATGGATTGAAAAATTATGTCGATGGTTGGTACTAACCTATTTATATCACGTAAAATTTGAGCGCGAATTCTAAATTTAGAGGGAATATTAAATTTATACGAAATCGCCATCTGCTTCGAGACGACATTTTACTACACGGAAAAAATTTGTTCACCGCGGGCAATCGATTTGAAAATATGCTAGGATAGATGTACCAACCAAGTTTAGTGCACGTAGTAATGGCGCGTTCAATGTCTGGAGGGAAAATATTAACATTTATATGAATTAAGGCATGATTTCGTGAATCGAATATACTACACGAAAATTTTTTTCACGCGCAATGGATTGAAGATGTGGATTGATGGTACAAACTAGTTAGATGCACGTAAAGTTTGGGCGCGTTCTAATGTCTAGAGGGAAAATAGTTAAACGTTATATATGAATTAGGCAATGATTTCGGAATCGCTATACTCACGGAAACATTTTTCACGCGGCAATGGATGAAATATGTTCGGAGAGGTTGGTTACTACTAGTTGTATGCACAAAATTTGTGCCGATTTAATGTCTGAAGGAGAATATTCAACATTCTACGTAATCGACTGTCTCATTGTGAAACGACGATTACACACGGAAATTATTTTTCACCCAATCGATTGAATAGTGGATAGTTGGTACAACCTGTTTAGATGCACGTAAGTTTTGGCGCAGTCTATGTCTAAGGGAAATATACAGTTATAGGTGATAATTAAGGCATGATTTCGTAACGATATACTACCGGAAAATTTTTCACGCGCAAAGGATTGAAAATATGTCGATAGGTTGGTACTTAACCTATTTAGGATGCGGTAAGTTTGGCGCGGTATCTATAGTCTATGAAGGGAACTATTAACATTTATACGTCAATCTACTGATCTCTTCTGAACGATTACTGACACAGGAAATTTTTTTAAGAGCAATCGATTGAAAATACTGTAGGATGGTTGGTACCAACCTAGTTTAGTTGCACGTAAAGTTTGGCGCGATTTAATTTGGAAGGGAAATATTAACGTTATATATTGAAATTAAGCGATGATTCGGTGAGTCGTATAACTACACGGGAAATTTTTCACGCGGCAATGGTTGAACATATGTCGATACGGATTGGTACTAACCTAGGTTAGATGCACGTAAGAGTTTAGGCGCGATTTAATCTCTGAAGGGAAAATTACAATTGTATACGTAAATCGACTGATCTCTTCGCGAACGCACTATACTGACGGAAATTTATTTCCGCGGCAATGATTGGAAAATTATGTAGAGATGGTTGGTACCAACCTCGTTTAGTTGCACGTAAAGTTTTGGCGGATTTCTAATGTTGGAAGGGACAATAATTACACTATATATGAAACTTTAAGCATGATTTCGTGAACTGAGATAGCTACACGGAAAATTTTTTCACGCGGCAATGGATTGAAATATGTCGGATTAGGTTGTAACTAACCTAGCTTTAGCACGTCAAGTATTGGCGCAGTTCTAATGTTAGAAGTGAATATTAACATTTATACGTAATCGATATCTCTTCGCGAAACGATTTACTGCACGGAAAATTTTTCTCAACGCGGCAAGTCGATGAAATAGGTACGGCTAGGTTTGTACCACCTAGTTTAATGCAACGTAATTATGGCGACGTTCTAATGTTAGAGGGAAAATATTACGTTATTATAATGAAAAAATTAGCAATGATTTCGTGAAACGATATCTACACGAAAATTTTTTCACGCAGGGCAATGATTGAAATATGTCGGATAGGTTGGTACTACCCCTTAGTTATATGCACGTAAATTGGCGCAGGTTCTAATCGATAGAAGGAGGAATATTACCAAATTATACGATAAATCCCAGACTTATCTCTTCGTGACGAAGATTACTGCAGCAATTTTTTTCACGTGCAATTGATTGCAAATTATGTAGATAGGTTGGTACTAACCAGTTTAGATAACGTAGTTTGGCGGATTCTAATTGTAGAGGAGGCAATATTAACATTATACGTTTAAATGACTGAATCTCCCGGCGTGAAACGAGATTTATGCACGAATATTTTATTCAGCGGCAATCGTTTTAATATGTAGGATCGGTTGGTACAAACTGTTTAGATGCACGTAAGTTGCGCGCGATTTCTAATGTCTAGAGGGAAATCTAAATTTGTTATACGTAAATCGAGCTGATCTTTCCGAAACGACGATTTATGCACGGAAAATTCTTATCACGCGGCAATCGATTTGAAATATGTCCGCATAGGTTGTACAAACCTAGTTTTAGATGCACTAAAGTTTTTGCGCGATTCTAATGTTGGAAGGGAATATTACAGGTTATATAAATTAGGCATGATTTTCGTGATCGTTACTACACTGGAAAATTTTTTCACGCAGGCAATGGATGAAAATTGTCGGATGGGTTGGTTACCTAGTTTATATGCACGTATTTGGCGCGATTCTAATGCTAGAAGGAAAATTTAACATTTATACGTAAATCGATTGATCTCTTCTGAAACGACGATTTACTCACGGAACTTTTTTACGCGGCAATCGATTGAAATATGTAGATAGGTTGTACCACCTAGTTTATTGCACGTAAGTTTGGCGCGATTTAATTTGGAAGGGAAAAATTCACAGTTATATTTTGAAATAAGGCATGATTTCTGATCGATATACTACACGGGAAATTTTTTCACGGGCATGATGAAAAATGTGGGTTAGGTGGACTAACTAGTTAGATACGTAAAGTGGCGCGATTCTAATGTCTAGAAGGGAAATATTACGTTTATTGTAATCGATTGTTTTCGTGAACGATATACTGCACGGAAATTTTTTCACGCGGCAATGATTGGAAATATGAGGATAGGTTGGTAAACCTAGTTTAGTTGCCGTAAGTTTTTGCCGATTCTTATGTCTGGAGGGGAATATTAACAGTTATATATGAAATAAGGCATGATTTCTGAATGGTTACTCAGGAAAATTTTTACGCGGCAATGGATTGACATATGTCGGTTGGTTGGTTACCTAGTTTAATGCCCGTTAAGTTTGGGCGCGATTCTAATGTCTAGAAGGGAATATACTTTAACGTAATCATGATCTCTCGAGAACGACGATTTACTGCACGGAAAATTTTCACGCGCATCGATTAAATATGTAGGATAGGTTGGTACCAACTAGTTTAGATTCGTAAATTTGCGCGTTCTAATGTTAGTGGGGAAATATAACGTTATATATGAAATAAGGTTGATTTCGTAAAGATATACTACACGGAAATTTTTTCACGCGCAAGGATTGAAATATGTCGGATAGTGTACTAACTTGTTTATATGCACGTAAAATTTGGCGCGATCTATGTTAGGAGGGAATTTAAATTTATACGTAAATCGACTGATCTCTTCGGAACGACGATTTACTGCACGGAATTTTTTTCACGCAATCGATGAAAATATGAGGATGGTTTGTACTACCTCGTTTAGTATGACGATAGGTTGGCCGTTCTAGTTAGAGGGGCAAATTTAAATTTATCGTAAATCGATTCTTTCGTGAACGACTATTTACTTCACGGAAAATTTTTCACCTGCAATCGATTGAAGATATTTAGATAGGTTGGTACAACTAGTTTAGTGACGTAAGTTTGGCGCGTTCTAATTCTGAAGGAAAATATTCAGTTGTATATGTAATTATGCTGATTTCGTGATCGATATACTACATAATTTTTTCACCGGCAATGATTGAAATTGTCGGATAGGTTGTACTAACCTAGTTTATGCTGTCGAGTTTGGGCATTCTAAGTCTAGAAGGGAATATTCATTTATACGTAAATGGATATCTCTTCGTGAAACGACATTACTGCACGGAAATTTTTTCCCGCTGCATCGATTGAACTTAGTGGATAGGTTGGTACCACCTAGTAGTTGCACGTAAAGTTGGCGCGATTCTAGTTGGAGGGAATATTAACATTATATATTGAAATTAGGCATATCGTGAATCGTTACACACGGCAAATTTTTCACGCGGCAAGGATGAAATATGTCGGATGTTTGTACACCTGTTTAGTGCACGTAAGTTTGGGGATTCTATGTTAGAAGGAAATATTAACTTTATACTTAATCGATGATCTTTCGTGACACGATTTACTGCACGGAAATTTTTTCACGCGCATCGATTGAAATTTGTAGGATAGGTTGTACCACTAGTTTGGTGCACGTAAAGTTTGGCGCGATTCTAATTTGGAGGAATTTAACAGTTATATGAAATTAGGTATGTTTCGTGATCGAGACTCACGGAAAATTTTTCCCCGCGGCAGGATTGGAAATTGTTGGGAAGTTGTTTAACCGAGTTTGATGCAGTTAAGTTTGGCGCGATCTAATTCTAGAGGAAATTAACATTTATACGTAATGATGATCTCTTCTGAACGCGATTTACTGCACGGAACATTTTTTCGCGGCTCGATTGAAAATGTAGATAGGTTGTGACCCAGTTTAGATGCACGTTAAGTTTGGCGCGTTCTAATGTCTGAGGGAATATCGAACAGTTATATGAATTCAGGCATATTTCGTGAATCGTTATACTACACGGAAAATTTTTCACGCGAAGGGATTGGAAATATGTCGGATAGTTGGACTACTAGTTTATATGCACGTAAAATTTGCGCGATTCTAATGTCTAGAAGGAAATATTAACATTTATGCGGAATCGATTGATCTCTTCGTGAACGACGATTACAACGGAAAATTTTTACGCGGGCATCGATTGAAATTGTAGGATAGTTGTTACCAACCTAGTTTGTGCACTAAGTTTGGCGCGATTCTAATGTCTGGAAGGGAAATTAACAGTTAATATGATTAAGGCATGATTTCGTACTCGATATTCCTACACGGAATTTTCACGCGGCAATGGATGAAAATATGTTGGAAGGTTTGGTACTACCTGTTTCTTATGCACGTAAAATTTGGCGCGATTCTAATGTCTAGAAGGAAATATTACTTTATACGTAAATCGCCTGATCTCTTCGAGAAACGACGATTTATACGGAAATTTTTCACGCGCAAGCGATTAAATGTGTAGGATAGGTTGGTACCAACTGTTAGTTGACGTAAGTTTGGCGCGATTAATGTCTGGAAGGGAATATTAACAGTTTATATTGAAATTAAGGGTTGATTTCGTGATCGATTACTTCACGGAAAATTTTTTCACGCGGCAATGGATTGAAATTGTCGAAGGTTGGACTAACTTAGTTTATATGCACGTAAAGTTGGCGCGTTTAATGTTTAGAAGGAAAATATTAATTTAACGTAAATGACTTATCTCTTCGCGAACGGCGATTTACTGCACGGAGAATTTTTCACCGGCAACTATTGAAATATGTAGGTTGGTTTGTTCCAACTAGTTTAGATGCACTAAAGTTGCGCGATTCTAATCTAGAGGGAAAATATTAACAGTTATATGTGAGATTAAGGATGATTTCGTGAACTCTACACACGGAAATTTTTTTCACGCGCAATGGATTGAATATTGTCGATGGTGGGTCTAACCTAGTTTATATGCACGTAAATTTGGCGCGATTCTAATGTCTAGAGGGAAAATATTACATTTAACGTAATCGATGATCTCTTCGTGAAACGACGATTCTGCACGGAAAAATTTTTTCACGCGGCAATCGATTAAATATGTAGGAGGTTGGTACAACCTATTTAGATGCACGTAAGTTTGGCGCGATTCTATGTCTAGGAGGAAATATTACAGTTAATATGAAATTAAGGCATGGTTCGTGAATCATATACTACACGAAAATTTTTTCACGCGGCATGGATTGAATATGTCGGATAGGTTGTCCTAACTAGTTATATGCACGTAAATTTGGCGCGATTTTAATCTAGAAGGGCAATATTAACATATAAGTAATCGACTGATCTTCGTGAAACGACGATTTTACTGCACGAAATTTTTTTCACGCGGCAACGATTAAAATTGTAGTAGGTTGGTACCAACTTAGTTTAGTTGCACGTCAAGTTTGGCGCGGTCTAGTGCTAGAAGGGAAATATATCAGTTTATATGATTACGCATATTTCGTGAACGATATACTACACGGAGAATTTTTTACGCGCAATGGATTTGAAAATGTCGGTGGTTAGTACATTTTTGTGACGTAAAGTTGGCGCTATTCTAATGTCTTGAATGGAAAATATTAGCATTTATACGAAATCGACTGATCTCTTCGTGACGCGATTTACTGCACGAAATTTTCACCGGCAATGATTAAATTGGTAGGTAGGTTGTACACCTAGTTTAGTTGCACGAAAAGTTTGCCGATTCTAATGTCTGGAAGGGAAATATATCATTATATATGAATAACATGATTCGTGAATCGTATATCCGGAAATTTTTACGCGGTATGGATTGACAATATGTCGGGTCGGTGTCCACCTAATTTTAGTTGTCACGTAAAGTTTTGGCGCGATTCTAATGTCTAGAAGGGAATATTAATTATATATGTAAACGGCTGATTTTCTGATGCTATATTACGCGCGGAAATTTTTACGCGGCATGGATGAAATAGGTGGCATTAGTTGTACTAACCTAGTTTATATGCCGTAAAGTTTGGCGCGATTCTATGTCTGGAAAGGGAAATATTACATTATATGTAAATAGGCCTGATTCGTGAACGAATTTACTCACGGGAATTTTTTCCAGCGGCATCGATTGAAAATATTTGGTATGGTTGGTATAACTAGTTGATGCACGTAAAGTTTGGCGCGATTCAATGTCTAGAAGGGAAAATATTACATTTATGTTAAATTGATGATCTTTCGTGAACAATTCTCACGGAAATTTTTCTCTCGGGGCAATGGATTGAAAATATGTGGTAGGTTGTACTAACCTATTTATTGCGTAAATTTTGGCGCGATTTAATGTCGAAGGAAAATATTAACATTTATTGTTAAATTGACATGATTCGTGACGTATTTACACTGAACATTTTTTCACGCGCAGATGGATTGAAATATGTGGATAGTTGTACTAACCTGTTTAGATGCAGTAGTTTGCGGATTCTAATGTCTAGAGGGAAATATTAATGTATATGTAAATCGGCGATTTTCTTGAATCGATATACTGCACGTAATTTTTTCCGGCATGATTGATATGTGGTAGGTTTGTACCAACTTTTTTATTTGCACGTAATTTGCGCGATTCTAATGTCTGGAAGGGAAAGTTTAACATTTTTATGAAATTACTGATTGTTCGTGAATGGATTTACACACGAAAATTTTTTCACCGGCAATGGATTGAAATATTGTGGTAGGTTGTACTTCCTAGTTTGTGACGTAAGTTTGGCGCGATTCTATGTCTGGAGGATATAACATTACTTTAAATCGCTGATTTCGGAAACGATATTTACTGACGGAAAATTTTTTCACGCGCATGATTTGAAATTTGTTGGATAGTTGTACAACAGTTGATTGCAGTTAAGTTTGGGCGATTTAGTTGCTAGAGGAAATTTACTTTATATGTAAATTAGCATCTTCGTGAAGATTTACTACACGGAATTTTTTTCACGCGCATTGATTGATATGTCGGATAGGTTTACTCCTGTTTATTGCAGTAAATTTTGCGCGTTCTAATCTGAAGGGACATTTTACTTTATATGTAATTGATGTTTCGTGAAACGCTATTATGCACGGAATTTTTTCACGCGGCAATGGATGAAATATGTCGATAGTTTGGTCAACTAGTATATGACTTAAGTTTGGCGTTTTATGTCTCTTAGGGGCAATATTAACTTATACGTAAACGATGATTCTTGTGACGACGATTTATGACGGAATTTTTCCGCGGCAATCGAT
>RXPK01004790.1:0-22351 GCA_004143645.1 Protaetia brevitarsis
AGCTCTGCTATTACCCACGCTTTATTATTTGCCCTCCAAAACACTGGTAAATTATCTTTACATTTATCCTTTAATGCACGTGGATTCAGGGATTTGTACGCAAGCAAAGACTTCAACATATGTCCCCTAGCATTTGCACAAAACAGTAGGATAAGCCTATCTTTAGCAGCTTTGAAGCCAGGCGCAGTTTTTTCATTCTTAGAAATAAAAGTTCTAGAAGGCATTCGCTTCCAAAAGAGTGCGGTCTCGGCAGCGTTAAAAGCTTGTTCCGGCTTATAACCATTCCTTTGTATAACATCCATAAACTCCCAGGAAAAATTGCAGCAGCTTCGTGGTCGGCTGATGCAGCTTCGCCAACAGATTTCACGTTATGTAATCTAAAACGATTTTTATTTTTTTTTGTCAAAGGTATGGATAAAACTACCAGTGGGTTTGCATATGTGAGGAGTACGTTACCTAAGCTCAGTGATGTTAAGGTAAAAAAAAGCATGGTTGTCGTTCAGAAAGATTTGTGATAACCTCTTGGAAAATCGTGAAGCCGAAAGCTACGTAGAGATGGTTAACCATCTACTGGCCTCATATAAAGCCATGAGTTGGAACATGTATCTAAAAATACACTTTCTTGACTCCCAATTGGACTTTTCCCAAAAAAACTCTTGGAGCAGTCGATGACGAGCATGGCAAAAGATTTCACCAGGATGTTCCAGTCATGGAGAAGAGATACCAAGGCAAATGGAGTTCTGCTATGTTGACAGACTATTGCTGGACGCGGAAGAGAGATGCAAAGTAGGGCCCAAAGTCATATATCAGCACATTTCCCAAGTAAATATATAAAATTCTGAAAACAGATATGAAATAAGTATAAAAACGACCACCAAGTTCACCCACTTTAACTCGTAGGATAAAATAAATCTGAAATTTTGTTGATCAGTGTTATAGAAAAGAAAACCTCTGTGAGTCAAATATTAAAAACTTGCTTCAAAAAAAACGTCCAAAAATGACAAAATGGTCATTTCAACAACGTAACGTGTGCTCTCACAATCAAAACAGTACAGTAATAACAATGACGGCCGCTGCAAACGCAGGTGATTTATTTTCTTTTACATTCAATGCTGCCTGATGCATGACCCGAATACCCCAACAAACCGTGACGTCACGCCTCCTCTGGTCTAAGTTATATACACCTTGCTTTGATATCAATTTCATAACCAAGTAAATAATTAAGCTTGTTTTGTTACACCTTTTTTTTATTTGTCAACGATCATAGCAAAATATTGGAATAAATGCATTACATTACGTATGTCTTATGTTTCTTCTAAGCTTTCATTACCATTCACGACAGATCCTCCACTTCATAACACGACTTCAAGTAGTCCTTTTCATTCATTGCATGAATGAAGCGCTTATGCATGAAGTAAATCTTTCACGTTGCCTTTACGTGTATAAACATGTAGCTACGTGTTTATATGTAAACAATTTACTATTCATTTTATCAATAAATTATTATCAATAAGCAATTTGTCTAAAATTGAAATACAGGATATTATAAAAACCATGCCCTAAACGAAGCTGCTTGATCCTGCCATTCACTAAATTTATCCGCTCACGTCATGAAAGCAACCTTGAGCATTCGTTTCATTCATTCTCAGGCTTCGCACTGCAATATTCACTCTTAGCAACACAGGCGAGTGAAACTGCGTTCATCCCAACACTGCTTCGGAATATCAAATACTTGCTCCTTAGCAACAATTGGTTGGACTATCAAAGAACGGATGGAATTTGCAGTATTGTTTATGTTTCATTGGAAGCTTGAAAACCACAGGAGCGAACACAGATTTAATAGTACAAGTACTTAAATTAGAAAACTTTATTGAGTCCCAAGGCTAGACCAAATCAATAAGAACTTTTATTTGGGATACGTTTTAACTGTAATTAAAGAATAATTTTATGGCCATTAAAACCATTTATCATCATATCTCTTTTGTATATGACAGAACCCGAACAATAGAACGAAAATTAAAGCACTACCAAAGAAATTGTGCAAAATTGAAAAGAAAAGTTACTCGAGATATTTTATTTTGCGTAGACCATTAGAAAAAAAAAATAAAGTACTTTATTTGATAAAATAAATTTGCATAATACAGAGCAAAGCTTAGATAAATTCACCAAACAACTATTTTATTACAGAATAAATCATAATATGCAACCTGATTCCCTTCCATACAATTTCCTTAATTCTGGCTTAATAATATTCCTAACGAACAAGTTTGTTTCAACTACCAGGTGGTGATAATTAGTAACTTGATATTTGGAGAGCTTTATTCCGGGTTTATGTATGAGAAAAGCATTATCCAGCACCATGTAATTATATCCAAGTAAGCACATAGAAAACGCCTAAAACATATTGAATACCAATCAATTAGAACCGTTACTAAAAATCTATGTGTGCGTTGTAGGTGAAAAATAACTTATTTTATAGCTTAAAAACAAAGCACCTTGTTTTAACTAAATATATATAATGTAGTGATTTACATTAAACCATAAGCCGGTTAGATTAAACACTACGCCGCATATTTATACAATATACACAATTCATCGATGACAACACTAAATTTAATAAGTTAAAGCATAAGCCACATTAAGAAATATGTTTTCACTATTGGTACCTATATCGTATATCTGTGAGCTTTAATGTAAATTAAATAAAATTTCTTTAATAAGTATATAAATTCATTTACAATTTAAATCGCTTTAGCTAATTAAATAATGCTGAACTACACACATAAAAAGAAAAGTTCAATTTAAAGAAATATTACTTAAGTTAGAAATATCTTTGTTTCATATATACGCAAATAAATATATTCTTAACAAAAATAATGTTTATTTAATTTTTAAGAAAAAATATCTTAATCCAAGAAAATCGTTCATTGAATTAAATAAAACTTACTATTAGTTAAAACATTGCAGTTTCAGCCTATGTATGTAGATATCTTAGTACAAGAATATTTTTCATTGAATGAAACTTTATTTTCTTGCAAAGAAATTTGAATATTACTAAAAAGAAGAAACACACTTTTAATTCAAGAGATTAGCTTTGGTTTGAAAAAGAAGACTTTTACTTGAACTAAATATTTGTTACTTTGAAAGAAGATTGTAGTTTTTATTTACAACAATACTGCTGTTTTCTAAAATGTATTTTTTATATGTTTATAAAACCTGCCACTAACATCAAACTGGATACTAGATATATATCTCTATCTAGTATTCTATTTGGTATTAGTAGTAAATTATTTATATGTAAAAAAATTATTTTAGAAAATACAGCAGGCTTGTAAATAAAACCACAATCTTCCTTCAAAATATATTTAGTTCAAGTGAAAATCTTCTTTTCAGATTGTTGCATTTCTTTTCTTACAATAATAATAATGTTACTACTATTATAACATCATTTATATTTCAAAAAAAAAAAAAGCTATTCGGAATATAAATTTATTTTTTATTTATAATTTTGGCGTTATAGAAAAAAAACGTATTACAGTACTATACCACACACCTCACAAAGAGACTATACATTTTCTAATTTTCGACAACGTGCAGTCCAATTTTCTGGATCCTTTAATTAGACTTTAATCGTTAGCTGTTCTTCCGAATATCGGCAGTCACTTGTTGCTCCTTTGTTAACATTTCAAAATTTTCGGGTATCTGAAGAGATACATTATTTTACAATAAATACACATACTTCACCAATAAGTAAGAAAATTTGGTATAACAGTTTCTTCACCTCTATTATACAACATAATCATAATTATTTATTTATTAATTTATACAGCTAATGGCTAGCAAACATTCTATACTCTTCTAATTATTGCTTTTTAAAGGTTTGTTGCAGTCCAGGAAAGCTTAAGATTACTTAAATCAGAGAAATTAGGAAATTAGACAGGATATGTTGAGTTACAAATGCAAAACATAACTTCGCATGGATAAAAATGCTGTTTATAGCTTCCAAAGGCGGTATTTCCAGTGTTTTTTTCGACATTTTGTACCCCCATTGGAGGCAGTAAATGCAGAGGAATTAAGAATTAGTAGGCAAATTTTAAATCTGTAATTAAATATAAGTTAAGTAATTCTTAATTATAATAATAATTAATTATAAATTAGCAAAAGATAATTACCTTTCAAAAACTTCCATTATCAAGAAGCTTAAGTACGGTTCTGCTGTTTAAAAATAAAGCAGTTAAACCTTGACTTACTTATCTTCCTTACTTCCTACTATTATATACTTCCTACTATTATATATACAATTTAACGTATTTAACACCACCGCAATTCACATTTCTATCTTCAATGCATGCACACAACTACTGCATTATTGGTAATCGTTCAAGTGTCACGTAGCCAAATTCACCCCACCGCAAAAATGACATCATATTTTTTAAAACGAATTTTCACTTTAACATAAATACCTAGAAGATTTTGCTCAAATATTAAAATCCTTAATAAAAGAATTTATTTTCTTAATTCAAATATCTGATCCACTCTTTTTTTCTTAGATCGAAAAATTTGTTTCTTGACAAAATATATTTTACTTAAAACAAGCCTTATAACCAAGAATATTATCAATTCAATTTCAAAATGCTTATTTCAAATACAGATATATTTGAAAGAAGCAAAACCTTTTTAAAGAAATATATTTACTTAACCGAAGAAATCCTTTTTATGTGTGTATAAATACCTTGTTTTAAAAATGATTAATATCAATTTTTGAGTAAAATTAGGTTTTGTTGCATATATATCTCTTCACAAGGTAATGATTTTGTAATTTTGAGTTATCAGTATTTTTCTCGCCAGAATTGTACACAATTTAACTGAAACACTTCAGCTTGAAATAGATGAATTGACATAATTCCTTTTAGAACCCAGGTACTAAATATAATTCCTATAATTCTGTTTGAAACGAAAACATATTTACTTATAATATGCGGAGACGTGTTGACTTCAAATTCCGCAAATTTTATCAATTCTACAATGTCATACATACGTGAATACATACACAGGTTTCTCAAAAAGTTGCCCAGAATAGCAGAAAGTTAAAACTATCATTGCAGAGACTAGCCAAACAAGTTTTTCAAACATATATACAGTTAGGGAAATGACAGTTCCCTAATACGTAGGCAACACAGGAAGGAGAATATTTCCATTCCCTTTCACACTCGCCTAATCCTATGCAAGATTTAGAATTTACTCTCATTTCCAAAACAACATGCTACATCATTTATTACAATCAGTAGTAGTAGATACATTATTTGGTGAAGATTAGTTATTTTACTTGGTATTATGTACTTATACGAAAACGTTAAATGAATTCTTGGAATGTTTTAAGTTCCGATGTCTTTTCCCCAGATTGAGTTCTTCCGTTCGAAACAGGTGCATACAATTACGTGTATGCATGTACTAGGATCGAGTGAATCAATAGGACCGTTGTAGATTAATTTTTTATTTAGTAAATAAATCGCATGATGTTTGGCTTTAAAATATGCAATGGCTTTTTGTATGTTATAAGGTTTACTGCCTAAGAATTTCAGCATACAAGTGTTTTATCATTTGCGGTAAATATTGCCCAACTTTATCGCACAACGTTACAGTATCTTACAACTACTAAAATTAAAGCAGTAAGGCAAACGTTTAATTGTTTACCATGGAATACAAATTTACATAAAATGTTAAATCCCTTTTTTTTACGTTAACGTGGACACGTATAGTCCAGGCATTTAGCTAGGTGCTCATTGTCCCTGTTAAATCTCTTACTTCCACTCGATCATAACTTCGATACCCGAAGTATCAGTGTGCCCCCCAACCCTAATGTTGGGCTGCCACAAGTTGCTGGTTTTCAGTTTAAGGATCGCATTGATTGTCACCCCTTCCATGTAAAGCTCCAGCGGGAGGAGGCCCACAATGGTCTCCAAAGAAGCGGTCCCTGTGCTGTTGATTGCCCCAGTGATTCCCAGCAATGCCTGTCTCTGGATGGCGGTTAGCAGCTTCACTGCGGAGAACACTTCTGTCCTCCTCCACCAGACTACTGCCCCGTATGTTATCGCTGGTCTTATCACGGCAGTATATAGCCAATGGATCACCCTCGGCTTTAGTCCCCAGATTTTATCAGCAACTCTCCTGCAGCGCCAGAATAGTTCCGTAGTTCTGGTCGTTGTTTTAACTAAGTGCTTTTTCCAGCTCAGTTTCACATCGAGGGTAACACTCAGATACTTTACTTCCTTGATTCCAAACAGTCTAACGCCGCCTAAGTCATTGAGTTTCCTCATGTTGGTGAAAGCAACCAACTTTGTTTCTTGTGGATTAACTGAGAGTCCTTGTAAAAGGCACCATTCTTTCACCATTCGCAATGTATTACGCATGATGCCTGCCACTACGCCTGGGAAGTTCCCTTTGGCTACTATGACCCATTCATTAGCGAACCCCTGCGTCCATATTCCTTTGTCGTTTAATGACCTGATAGGATCATCCACGACCAAGCTCCACAGCAGTGGTGCCAGTACTCTCCATTGAGGGTACCCTCTAGTGGTTATCACGGCGATGCTTTTATCTAGCATTTGGACATGGACCACTCTGCTTCTTAGCGTGCAGTCAACCCATCTGCTGGGCGTGTGGCTAATGTTCCGGTCCATTAAGGATCGGTAGATCGAGGGCTTTAATGTGCTATCAAAGGCGGCCCCTATGTCTAAAAGCAGTGCAAGGGCAACTTCTTTCTAATGCAGGCTCCTATCAAGTCCTCCCACCAAACTATGCAGGGCAGCCTCTTCTGATTTTCCTATTGCAGAGGATGCAGAGGAGATCTAACAAGTGCTTCTTCTGTAATATTAAGGTGTGTAATTTTTTCCATAGTCTTCAACATGAAAGATGTGAGACTAATTGGTCTAAACGATTTGGGATGGTAGTATGTGTCTTTTCCAGGTTTCGGAATGAACACAACCCTAGTGTTTCTCCAAGCCTTGGGAATGTAACCCAAGGCATGGCTAGCCCTAAATATTTCAAAGAGGGATCCCATTAAATCCCTTAATTTAACCTGATAGAAGCTCTTAGCGATTACTAATTATCAGACTACCGACTACTCTTACAATAGATGTCAAAATAGTGTATAATAATAGACCAATAGACTCTGACAATATGAAAGTCATATGTGTTTTCTTATGATTTTCTGCCTGAATGGATTTGTTTAGATCAGAGGTCGCCAAACTACGGCCCGCGGGCCAAATTCGGACGCGCTGCGTATTTCAATCCGGCCCGCACAAGTTGTAAGTACCAAGCGGTTAATTCAGCTATTGCCGATAGTTTTTCTCGCCCACAATAAAGGTTTACGAAAATTATTGTACCGGGAGGTATCTACATCTACTATTCACCGACTGATAGTCAACTGATGTCGCAGTAAATAAGTTCGGTTAATTCATTACTATGAATGCTTTCGTCGTACATCAATAAAATTTCTAACCTTATTTAAATTAAATTTGAAATATTCATGAATAGATTTGCAATAAAGCTGAGGAAGTGTGCCCAAAGGAGAGGGTTTGTTTTTCTGTTGACCTCTCAGCTCAAGCGACTGTCAGATAAATTGAGACTATCACAATACGTTCTTAATGGAGAAGGCAAAAAATGTCTAGTGGTTTTTGTTAGTTGTTGATGAGTCAACAGTCATTGTTGATACTGCCCAAGTATTTTTCTTTTGTGCAAAGCTTTCAATAAGTCATTGTATAATTCATCAAACACCTCTATCTATTTTGCATTATTGAACCAGTTGTGGCAGTGGTTAACTTTACTGGCTCTCAGCGAGTTAACCATCGCCAGTTCGATGGTGCAATAGTGGAAAAGTTTTATTGAGATTTTTGGAAATTATTAATATTTTTTTAAATGAGAAAGAATTTCTACAATCGTTCCGTCCATTAATAGTAGTTATTGCTTCTGTTTCTTATGCCCTCTAAACTGAACTTTCGCCCCTTCAAATTATTTTAAATAAAAAGATACTAACATTCGTTAAGTATTACAAAAAAAATATGTCGCAATTCATTTCTTGTGATCTAGATTGGATTAGAATTCCTAAAAATGGATCCTATTTTACTTCAAAATTTTTCAGATGTTTTCAAGGTGCCCAAAATTTCAGAAGTAGCAGGTATTGAACTACTGAAATGTGTTTCCAAATGCCCTAAACTAGTGAAATCTTATTTTTCTTGGCTTTCAACACTACTATAGGTTTGTCTTTTTTGTCTTTTTTATTAATAAATTTTTGGTTTATTGCGTAGTACTTGATTGTTTTATCAATCGTTTATTCCAGCATCTTGTTTTCCTGTTTCTCCCAATGTTACTCTTAAATATTTAAATTTCTCATTTGCTCTATTTTAATATCATTTATTTCAATTTTAGTTTCAACATTCTGGTTTCCGAGGATTCTAGCTTTTTCTATGTATTGTCATGCCCTCTTCTTCCATGTTTCCTTTCCATATGTCCAAATTTTCTTTGTTTTTCACTGTCTGTTATTATTACCACATCGTATGCAAAGATTCTATTATATAGCTATTTCAATCCTCTGCAAATTCTTATATCACACAAACACTTTATTAACTTTTTGTTCGCATTTTGCCTCATTTTGCAAAATGCGAACCAGATGAAGATAAACTTTTAATATTTAATATTTACTGTTTGGTTTATATATTGCGTACTTTTCTAGGTACTAACATATAGAAAACAATGATTATTATAATATTTACTAGCAATCATAATTTATTGTAATGTCATTTATAATCCACCAGGTAAAAATTATTTGACCATTTGGAAAAGTTAATAAATAATAGAAATATTTTAAAATAAAACCACTGAAGCCTATAGGGAATGTTGCAGAAAAATATAAGAATATACAGGGTGTTTTTGAAAAAAAAAGTTTTGTAACTTTAAGATTCTTTGACAAGTCACTAATTTTTAAACACCCTGTAAGATACGACTGAAACTTTTTGGTACATTGTTTTCGGTTCAATAAAACACAGAGGAACACTTATAAATATAAAAAATAT
The DNA here is from genome assembly GCA_004143645.1 of Protaetia brevitarsis. Classification (NCBI taxonomy): domain Eukaryota; kingdom Metazoa; phylum Arthropoda; class Insecta; order Coleoptera; family Scarabaeidae; genus Protaetia; species Protaetia brevitarsis. The sequence goes on from RXPK01004790.1 coordinate 9,072, forward strand.
ACACGTTAGAGTTTACAACCTGGCCCGCTGAACTTCATTTTCGTTACGATTTGACCCTGTCCTAAAAAAGTTTGCCGACCTCTGGTTTAGATCATTACGTTCATCGTTGAAAATCCCCGACACCTTCTCCTGATATATCTTAAAATAATAATTTTATCATCTATAATTTCTACGACCACAAAAAAAGTTTGCGCTTTACTGCGATTGTGTTGAGAGGGATGATATTTCTCTACATTCGCTGTAATTTGTGTTGCCTACGTGTTAGAGAACTGTCCACATACATTTTTCCATAACTGTACCATACTGTCCTTATAAAACAAGATCGCGAAAATTTATTAAGGTACCTCAAAATATTATAAAGATATTCTAGTGTGTACACGTTAAACTTTAAAGTTATAGATTTACAATTGAAGATACGAGTGGATGAAGGTGCTATGTGGCATTTTGAAAATTGTCTTTTTTGCATGAATCAAGGTGTTTTGTACCCATCTTTCACATAGTACCATCGAAAATTCCAGAAATTCACTACTTTAGAGAAAAATTACATAAAAAAACTTAATTCTGAAAAAGTTTGATTTTGTTACATAACACCTTCATCCACTCGTGTCTTCAATTATTACCTGAGTCATTTTATTTTTTTGTCCCTGCCAAGTCAAACGTTCATCAAACAGTGGTTCCTTTTGTGTGCCCACATAAAATGGCTCCCAAAATGCATGTTCTCTTTTGCGATTTGCAACAGTAAAAACGTGGAAACCTTCGGATTCGTCCAACTCTATCCAGTCCTGCATTTGAGGTATATCATGACAAAATTTACACAGCTTCTTATGAAACAATTGCGCGGTGTCGTTCTTCAACATCGCCTGGAGCACCGTCTTGTTTGAAGGCACTTCAGAACGTTCGGTAATTTCGAAAACCGGAATCACAAACACGTTTAGGTTATCGGGGCTTAAATACTGAGGATTAGTGGAAATCATATCAAGGAAGCGACGGGAAAAGTTACGTACAGGATATAATTCAATATCTGATGAAAATACGAAATGAGTTCGCGCTGTAACTCTGGCTATATTTCTTGCCACGTTAATTGGATAAGTTAAGTAGTTGTTGTAGACGTAACTGTCAAACTTGCTAATTTCATACGGTGCAGGCTCTGTCTGCAGTTGAAAAAATCATCGTAAGAATATATAATTCCCTCCTGAAAATTTAAAATTAAAATATCTGAACTTCTTTAATTAAAATTTACCTCTGTTGGAAAATGCGCATCGTGAAAGAAAACATGAAACGTTACATATTTTTTTATATTGGTACTCTTGCAGTTCCTCAAGTAGGCTATAGACTTTAGAGATATCTCGAAATCATCACCAGGTGCATAAATAGCAAGACTAACCGGATTGTCCCATCGATCTACTAAAGTTTCCAGATTATCCAAAAAACTATAATCGCCATGTGTTGCGTAAGTTATTGCTTCGTTACACTTGTAGGTTACAGTTGGTAAAACGTAATTGTAAAGTACCAAAAAGTTTCCTCGTCGTTCTGTTTTTTGGATAACTGTATTATCAACACAATTTATCACATTATCTACCTTGTATTTGTGAAAATACACCTTGTGTAGGTCCGACACCGTCACAAAATAAAAGAAGAACAAACTAAAAACGATCACTAGTAATATGTATGCTTTAAAACTCATGTTACTAATTACAGTATTTCCGTGTTAGTGGGTACTATTTGGCATAACTTTCCAGGTATTACTTGCGAACATGTAGGCATTGCATGCATTGATATGAAAAATATGCTGTAAAGATGGAAAACCTAATGTAAAATATTGTACATATACACCATTGTTCAAAAAAATGAGCTTGTTTAAAAGATAAAAAAAAATAGGGGGAAAAGAAATCAAACAAGGTCTAGATCCTCACAAAATTCTTTGATATCACACGACCTGGTTCGCTCTATTCGAGCATCTTTAGCCAGTTAAAGAAGTATCGCGTAATAAGAGTGCGCAACAAAATTATTAACAAAATAGTATTGTTATTATTTTTTTTATATAAATGAGGGAGTAAAGCAAAATGGTAAAAAATTATTTAAAAAATACAATTTAAAATCAGGTACGAAAAGTCAAAGTTTAAAAATAAAATAAAATTAAAAAGTGCAATGTAGATAGTCGAACTTATGGAAAACTTATAAAGAACAGACATTAAATAAAGAATAAAATACATAAGTTTAAACAAACAACACTTTAACATTATTTAAAATAAGTGTAACCACTTCGAACTCAGGATATGAAATGATCCTGGAACATAGAGAAGTTAGTATTATTTTTTCATTTCTTTGGGTATTCCGGTTTTTTATTTAATTATAAAGATGTTCTTTACGTTTCGGAAGTATATTTTTTCCTTTTTTTCGTTTTTCACATTTTATCCTACAAACATTTAACAAAACATTAAAACTTAAAATTTAATAATTTACATATTGAAATCTAAATTGATAATTACAAGACATGTTCAAAAACTTACATTAGGTCACAGATTATCCAGATAGTTCACTTGTATATATTTCTTGGTCGGATTTTGTTTTTTTTTTAACGTGTGCGTGGTAGTCACTGTTTCTGGTTTGCAGTGCGCACCCATGCTTGCGTATGCGCACTCACTCCAGCTTTGTTTATATCTTGCTTATGAATTTTCGTTTATAGGTCATAAAGTAGCAAGCAGTTGTCATTGATATACGCGTTGTAGCTGAGATTATTATATTAATTTTCATTATTGTGTTGATTGAACCACTTCAACTTTAGCTGTTTAGTGATTTTTATACAATGTGTGATAATGTGGTATTGTGTTCCTGATTGTCGCAATAAATATAGGTTTAAAATTCCGGCAATGTTTCTTCAGGTTTCCAATAGAACCAGAAAGGTAAGCTATTAAGTTTCCATATATAGATTATATTACAAATAAGTATATATATATTTTAATATGTATTTTATGTATATTTTTTAAGATGTGCATTGTGGGTGAAGAATATTGGTTGTGGGGATTTAGAAACAATTTCACTAGAACATCTGTACCGATATTTTAGGGTTTGTGGGGAACATTTTGAAGATAGTATGTTCGCAAGTCTAGCAAAGAGTCCGTTAAAGAAAAATGCAGTTCCCACAAAAATTTTTGAAAGTAAGTACATATGTCTTTCATACGTAACATAGAAAATTTAAGTAGTGAACCATTTTTAAAAATACACAATAAGGTTTGCATGTAAAGATGTTTGCACCTTGGAATATTAAATATAACAATTACATTATTTTGATTAACTACTTTGTATGAAAACTGTAAACCTTTATTTATTTACATAACTTATATGTGCAGCAACAATATAACGCAGGTTCAATTATGAATACATCTGAAAAGAGAATTCTTAAGTGAATCGACTTAACAATTCTAATTATTAATATTAACTAATTCAAAATTGTACATATATGGATGTCTTTTCTTTGTAGAAGAACATTCTGAGATCACTATGAATGCACCTCAGGAGATCCCCATAAGCGAACAAGAAATACGCCTTTACCACAGCAACCTTGAAAACGTTGAATATTGGAAATATATTCATATTTATTTCATTTTATTTTTTATTTCTTAACCCACTAACTAGTAAATGTTTCAAAACTTCAATTGCTTATTTTTATAAGCTAAATGCTAAAACGATAAAATAATGACGATACTTTTTTTGTAATGTAATAGCATTCGCCTTATTGTTACACCACTTTACACATATGAATAAACGTTTATAATTTTCTTACACTTAGTTTTTATTAATCTTGGATAAATTAATACCGAAGGCAATCTTACAATCTTTGCTAGATTATGTTTGTTTATATTTTCTTAAAAATTACTTCCCTATAGTTGTGTAATGATATATTGCCAACATTAAATTCATAACATAAACAAAATGAAAGACACATTAGACTTTAATTTTGTTCAATTATATTAGATCCGTTCCTGACATTTTTATTAATGCGGGCCTGTCGAAATGCGCGTGATAGTCTGCGCGAAGTACCGTTTGTGCCACGAACATCAAAGGTGCCGACTGCAAGTGAACTATCTGGATAATCTGTGATTAGGTACTCTCATTTTTTCACCTTTGTGGTGTGTCAATAGAATTTTTAATTGCATTTAAAACTTAAATTGTAAAAAACGTTAGTACATTTACAGATCAACAAACAAACATATACTAAAATACGAGGCCGCTCAATTTTGTTTTCCAGTCAGATATTCGTAAAGCAAACACGTCGTTTTTTACTTACAATTTATGCAAAATTCGCCTCTACAGTTTGTTATACGATAAGGTGCATGACGACTCAATTCGTTTTTCCATTAGAATTTACAACTATCAAATTATTATAGATGTGACTTAGGTTATTTATATCGTTTTTATCATTAATTGAATTTTTATTGCTTTTTATATGCCGCATTTCTTTCAACATCAATCAATCAATTAGTGATAAAAACGATATAAATAACCTAAGTCACGTCTATAATAATTTCATAGTTGTAAATTCTAATGGAAAAAACGAATTGAGTCGTCATGCACCTTAGCGTATAACAAACTGTAGAGGCGAATTTTGCATTAATTTTAAATAAAAAACAACTTAGTTTCTTTACGAATATCTGAGTGGAAAACAAAATTGAATGCCCTCGCGTTTTAGTATATGTTTGTTTGTTGACCTGTAAATGTACCAACGTGTTTTACAATTTAAGTTTTAAATGTAACTAAAAAATCTGTTGACACCACAAAGGCGAAAAAATGAAAGTAATTAATATAAGTTTTTGAACATGTCTTGTAATTATCAATTTAGATTTCAATATGTAAATTATAAAATTTTAAGTTTTAATGTTTTGTTAAATGTTTATAGAATAAAATGTGAAAAAGGAAAAAATATACTTCCGAAACGTAAAGAACATCAAGAAATTAGTATAGAGCAGAATCTTATGTATATAGAAACGTTCGCGTGCATTCGCGCCATCTAATGAGCTTTGGGGGTACTATTCACAAAAGCGGTATTATTTAAATCGGTTTTATATTATATATCAAGAAAAGTAGAGTATATGCATACAACTTAAGTAATAATATTCACTTAGATACATAATGTTCTATAAGATTATAGCTTATTTCCATGTGAATATTATTACTTAAGTTGTATGATTCTATTTATATTTTTGTGCATTTTATTTACTTTGTTGCTAAATGACCTGTGTAATTACCCACAATGTATTATATTGTGCCCGTGTTGGTTTTATCAGTGAGAATAAGTAAATATTAAATAAACAAGCAAAAAATAAAACTTCCATTAAGTTTCTGTTAATACCTACATATACGGTATGCGGCAAAATAAACAGTACTGAAATTTGAAACGTTTATTATTTATTATTTATGTACTTACTTTACATTATATAGTGTTGCAAACATTATTCACGACGTCGTCCCCAATTAAACACATGTTCAAGATGCCCTCCGTTCAGTTTGAAGCAGTATTCTTAGCGTTCGCGAAGGTTCACAAACACGTCTATGACAAACACAGGTTGTTGCATGGCAAGAAAAAAAACGTTGAATTTTAGCCCGCAATTCCGAAATGTCAAATGGTGGATCGGTACGGAAAACAGCCTCCTTCAGCAAGAGGGCGCGAAAACGGTCCAAGCTTAAAAGAAGTTGCCGACGCCTTTAGGTCTAAGTTTATGAAACAGGCGCTACAGAGAACAGGTTATCACACCATTTCTGCATGACCTTCTGCGATTTTGTCGTGCCAGGGACACACCACGTAATCAACAATGGTTTCAGCAGGACGGGGCAACCTGTCACACGGCTAGGGAGTCTCTTCGAATGCTGTGCAATCATTTTGGGGATCGCCTTATTTCGCGCGGCACTGATTTCCCATACCCATCGCACTCACCAGACCTAACACCACCTGATGCGTACATAGGAAGCTGTTTTCCGTACCGATCCACCGTCTGACATTCCGGAATTGCGGGTTAAAATTCAACGTTTTTTTCTTGCCATGCAACAACCTGTGTTCACAGACGTGTTTGTGAACCTTCGCGAACGCTACGATTACTGCTTCAAACTGAACGAAGGGCATCTTGAACATGTGTTTTATCGGGGACGTCGTCGTGAATAATGTTTGCAACACTATATAATGTAAAGTAAGTACATAAATAATAAAATAATAAACGTTTTATAATTTCAGTACTGTTTATTTTGCCGCATACTGTATTTAAAAGTTGCTGTGATAAGAAGTATGTTGACATATGTTTGACGTAATAAAAACAAAAAAAAAACACTGCAGGTAAAAGTAAATAAAGAATTAACAGTAAAACACTCAAAACTAACACTATTATTGATAAACGAATGTAAAATGAAGTAATAACAGAAATAATAACTACGGAAACCTGGAACGCACGTCTAAAACAAAATAGATTAAAAACAACTGGCTATCAACTGACGAACCACACGAACCACTGGCCACAGCCCCCTCAGTAATAAGGTATGCCAACCACAAAATAATAGCAATACACTATAGTTATTATACAAATATTACTAAACATATAGTGTTTGGCTTCCATCTATTGAGGTTTGCGGGACTACCATTTGCTTTCCTTGTCTGACACCGCTGGGACTTTTGACCAGATTTAAGTTACTACCCCATGTTCTTGAAAAGTCGAGACTAAAATTTCAATAAAGGTAGAAAATTTCCAGAAAATTGCAATAAACTTGTGCCATCTATTACGGAAAAACTAAACTAAAGTTTGGTTTTCGGGTGCCTTCCACACAATACGTAAATCTGAAGAGACATCGAAGATATCGGTGGATATAATTATTACTGTCATGACCTGTCTGACCTAACTTAACTTCCTAGCATTAGCGGAAATTTTTATACGCTATTTTGGAATATCATTGGGAGTCGTGGAAGCAAAAATAATTGTGATTTTTAGGGCTTATTTATTGGCTTCAACAACAGCAATACATAAAGCTTGAGGGATATCGGCAAATATAATTATTATTATCATTTTGAGAGAACAAAATACACTTTCTAAAACACACATTTGTATACACTGGGTAGTTAAAGCTAATACAATACTGAATTAATATAAAAAAATAGATTTATTTCAATAATTCAACTTACATGCTTATTACACAAATAAAGAAAAAAAATCATTTACATTTACAAAACCAAATACCTATAAAATAAAATAAATAAATGACAACGGACTAACAAACACCATGCGAGGTATAGGTGCGAGTGATAAGGTAAAAGCGCAAATATTGAAAAGACCACTTCAACAAAACTGGCTCCCTTGCCTTTGTAAGTAGTATTATACATTTGCTCTTCAGAGCAACTAAACGGAGCAGGAGCTGTTTTTAAGAACTGGTTGTCAGCGGAGCAGGAGCAGAAAGATCAGTTCCGAGAAAAGAGTAGTTTTAACCATCTCTATTAGTTACCTAATATAAATTAATAAATTATTACTTATGTTTAACTTGTGACGAGTATCTTCATACATTTTGTTTTTAATGTGGTGTAATGTCCCGTTGTATGCTTTTAGATGTATTCCTTTTAATATGTTATTTTTCTTTTTACTGTTTTAACTTATATTTTGTTGTATTTATTTTTGACAAGGTTGATGCCAATTTTGTAGTTGATCGCAATAATGAATAAATTTATTATTATTATTATTATTATTATTATTATTATTATTATTATTATTATTATTAACAGATAGAAGTGTCAGCGATTTTTAATAACAAAAACCATGCAAAATCACATCGAATTAAAATTATGAATAACTAGATACTTAAACGTTGAACTGGCGTTTAATGTTTTTAGTTATTGACAGAAGCGTCACTTTCCGTCCAACCCAAGAGATGGATGTGATCACTTTTAACCCAGCAGAAACAATTTTCATCTACACACAAAAAAATAATTGCTCAATTTGAATATAAATGCATCACATTGAATATAACATAACTTTCTATATAAGCAAGATGATATAGGAAGTTATGTTATATTCAATGTACTGCATTTATATTCAAACTGAGTAATTATTTTTTTGTGAGTATATTCTGGTTGATAGATGACAGACTTTTCATTACTCAATTTCTTGAATAATTTATATTAATACTTATGGGAAGATTTTATGGGTAATAAACTGTTAATGAGTTGTTGCGGAACCCTTTAGTAATATGAGCTGATGCTCCATTTCTTTACTATTGACAAATAGATGTCAAACAACGAAGAAAATTACCGAAAAACATTTATTCTCTGAAGCGTCAAAATACTAATATAAAATAACAAGTATTGCCAACTTATATTGTGCACTCGCCAACGTCTATTTTTTTATTATTTTTAACAACAAAATTAAGATTTATAGGTCCAAAAAATAGTGCGGAACACACAGGTAGAAACTCTTTCGCGAATATTCGCACTCGGTTTCAAAACGTTGTTTCTGGCCTAGTGATACAAATAACTATATTAAAAATTACGCAAAATCATGTCAAATTAAAATTACTAATAACTAGAAACCACAGTACAGGTAGATACAATGGCGACACTCTGGTTTTTTATTTATAGGTTTTTAGATCTGCATTAAATAATTTTGAAAAGTCTTATCAAATACTATTTGGTTCCTTTATATCTGATGTGGAAATGATGACATTGAAAATAGAATATTTCAATCTAAATAATTAATCCGCGAAATAAAGGAAAACAGCAGCGGTAATAGCAGCTAGAATAAACCTTTTTTAAAATTTTCATTTTCTGTTTATATTTTATTACCGACATCTATCAAAATAACATTTTGTGTTTTATTATGTCTGTCAATAGTGTCTTTATCATCTAAAAAATGTTAATTAAATATTAGATTAACGATATTTATATCAAGTTCGAAGAATATGATAAGAAACTTATTCATCATTTAGAAACAGATAGGAGTTACATATAATTTCTTGACGAGCGTAATTATAAAATGTAAATTGTGGATGACGACTTCTGTAGCGAGTTTCTTAACAAAGCAGTTGAGCATAATGAATTTCTAGAATTTGATTTTACAAGTAATATTAACATTTCATGAAATAAGTAGAATGAGCGATGGTGCTGAACCTGTCACCAATACAGCTATCAAGAAATGGGAAAACAAGAATATAGGACTACTAATCGAAACTACGACTCAGTAAAGTAAGAAGAATGTATGAGACCTAAATGTAAAGGAAAAAGTAGCAGAATTGTTTCACCGGAATTCCATATTTTTTTGAATTCCCTATTACAATATGCAGATATTTCTGTTACGGGAACCTAAATCAACTACTCATCTAGATTATTCCTTAACCATTTTTTACGTAGTGCTGTGACAACCACATTACCGCGAATGTATTTTGTGTTGCATATTTGTTTTGCTTAAAACTGCTGAATCATTGTATCAAGAAATTTTCATAATAATGTTTATTTTTGTATAAATTTTAGTTAAAGAGTTAATTGTATGACTTATTTAATTAAGTTTTCATTTTTTTTAAGTTAATTTCATTCATTTAGATGTCTAGCATTTGGCTAGGTCTATTTAGCGCCTTTTCTTTTCTTTTTTGTCGGTGAATTGTACGACTGCGTTGTACGCAGCGGTAGAGATTTTTCAACCAGTTCCTTGGTAGACGCTGGCGTGAGTACATGTATTTTTAAATTCTTTGCTGTCATTTTGTATTACATTTTGATATCGTAATTTGATTCGCGTTATTTGTTTTATTTTTGTTCAGCAAAGAATTCGCTTTATAATAATTGTTATTATATTGATGTATACACATTATAGATGTAAGATTATTTATTATTTTTGTTCGGGAAGATATTTTAGTTTAAAGAGTTAATTTTTCGTTTTTAAATTTTGCTGATTCGTTTTTAATTATCTATCACCTCGGTTTGGGTGAGTAAAAACTTTGTGCTTGCATTTAGATTTTTCTTTTGTTTATTACTAGTAATTGTCCACGTTTAATTTAGTTTGTTTTACTTTGAAACCACGTGGTTTGAAATTGTAAAAATTACGATTATCTTCCTGAGCAAATTAATCTTTTGTTTTGTATAGGAAATAGCGTTGTCCTATTGTAATCTAGAATCACGTGCAGTTTTTAGATTTAGGCCAGAACCCTCTGTTCACGGTTTTTTTTTCTGCAAATTTGTAATTAACTTTTTTTCCTTTAATAATAAATTTGGATTGTTACTTAGCATCTTTGGGTTAAAAATTCTGCTCTTTTATTTTTAATTAAACCTTTTCAATTTTTGGGGTAATTAAGAAAGTCAAATTTCCTTCACCCACAATTTACTTGTCATGGTTAGATTCATGTTTTAATTCGCGAGGGTAACTCTGAGGTTATTTGTTCTTTTGCGCCCTTTAAAGATTTTATCCGTTGAGCTAGCTAATTTTCTTTTTCCTAGTTATATTCATTTTGCATTTTCTTTTATTACAATCAGTACACAGCAGTACGTCAATTACTCCGGTTAAATGTAAAATGGCTTTGAAAGCTGCGTAGTTTTGAATTACTTTGTAATATCCACTTATTTTCACTTTGTTCTTCTATCGCTGACCACTTTATATTCATCTTCAAGCTCTTCATATTTAGTATTGGATGAAAAGTCATTTACTGCGTAAATTACCGCAATAATTCCCATTTTTCTCTTTCCACAAATGCATGTTCTCTATCCTTTTCGCAGATGTACAACCCTGGAATAGAAATTTTTATAGTGCCTAACTCAATGTATTAAGCATACACAGTTGAATTGTAATCGTGATGCTTCGCCCGCCCAAAGTGCAAGCCTTGCATCGCCTGTGTGAGGGTCTTGCTATCGTTGTCATATTCACTTCCACTTGCTACGCCCTACTCTCGGCAGGCGACATCTATGCTTGACGAAATGCATAGGTTTTAGTCCGCACTGTAAACATTTCTATTCCAGAGCTATATACTAAATTATGGGTGAGATTCTATGCATTAACTTGCAGCTTCTATAAGGTTATCTGCAAGTCTGTAAACATACATAAAGCATAGTACATGCTTAGTACAGTCTTGCAGATAATCTTATAGATTCTGCAGCAGAATTCCATCATCACATATAATTTTGGAAATGCTACAGATATGCATAGAATCCCACTATTAGTTAGTTACAAAGCTAGTATTTTCAATTTTCCGAACTAAGAGATGTACACAGCAAAAAAAAAATGTAAGCGAATAGAAAAGATTAAGTATGTGCTTTCTTCAAATTTCACCGAATTTCATCAAACATTCTGCCAAGTTAGCTTGCGGCCGAAACACTTGTACTTCCATCAAAAATCCATCACCTGATTTTTAATTCATTGGAAATTTAGTACTTTGTTGAAGAAAAGAACTCACGTTTATTAAACAGTGCTTATTAATGCTTCTAAGAAGTTTGTGTATGAGCCAAATCCTTATCCATCTGAAACATTTGGATATCTAAAGAAATGTACACTAGTGGATCATAACTATTTTTACGTCAAAAATTCAATGCGTATATTGAACTAGTACGAAAACTTTTGTTTGGCTTTCACGCTAACTTACACTCACTTACTTACATAATAAAACATCAAATTATTATAAATAGTGCTTTACTAACATAAACAATATAAAGATAAACCCAACGGAAAAGAAAATAAATCCAAATATTATGTAATATACCATGCTTTCAAATATACTTTCCTGATTAGGGTGAGCTGTTTTTTAAGAAAATTCTTTAGTAAGATTGGTGACACTGGATTACTTTTAAATTCTACTTCAATTTGTGACAGCTGTTGGTGACGATCCAAAATTAGAAACGGTTGCATGTGACTGTATTATTTTATTGCATGTTAGAATTACAACACAAAACATTTATTATCGAATGTTACTTTAAAACTGGTTGAAATATTAGATAATGGAGAATGGGTTTACATAGCTCTTAAGTCATGCTATCGTGCTAGTATTGACAAATTAAGTGCAAATAGAGCGGTAACTCGTAAACCTGGCGGTGCTGCATCTAAAAAACGAACCGCAGGTTGTGTAAAGGATACTCGACGTCGAATGGATAACTCACCTAAAAAATAAATTCCAAAGCTTTCTAGAAAAGCTCAATTATCAGTCAGAACATGCCATACCGTTTTCAAAATGGTCTTATGGAAGTTATTTCCGTATAAAATTCAAGTAGGTCATGGATTCACGTAGATATTTCTTACAGAACATAATTATAGACAACATTACGTTAATCTTTTTTTCTGCGAGCTTGGTTCCATCTTTCTTAAATAAGCAAAATATCGGAATATGGGCGACAGAAAACCTACAAATTCGTAGTTTATCTCATTACATCGCCCCAAAAGATAGATCTTGTACAGGCCGACGATTAAGAAATATTGAACCTATATTTTTTCACCAAACAATAACTGCTGAAAGATATCGAAACGAATTATTACAGCGGTTTATCAATAACTCATCTGACGACTGCGAAGGTTTTCTCAGTAAGGTAATTCACCGGCAATTTTTCTTTTGATACAAGAATTACTGTTTTTCCTGCAAAATTCAGACCATTTTAGATTACTTTATTTCCCCATATTAAAGACATTTAAAACAATGTTATTAGAGATTCCTGTACCGACATAACCCCACAACTCCTCGTAAATGATTTTGAGAATATCAAGAGTAGAGTTCTAAGACTGTGTCTTCAAAATAATGCACAACATTTTCAGGGTCACCCTAAGTACTTATCTTTTAAGTTATAATAAATATATTTTTTGTGCACATTTTGGTGATACAAACAGTCAAAGTGTTTAGTGTGTGCATGCACTGTGACCAACCATTAAAGAAAGCATGCCCTACTCTAATCAGGAAAGTATTTGGTAGCATGGTATTGCTTAAGCATTCGAAAACAACAGCTCAGCGCTGCATGGCTTCGGTGAGCGATGAGCACCTGTTCTTTACACTTTGTTAAGTCTTATCCTTCACCAAAATCAATTTTGCAATGTGAATTCCGACAGATTGTAGTATTCAATAGAGGTGCAAAACAATGGCTTGCAATTTAATTTTTACTATTTGTGCGGTATCCTGAAGCATTGATTCCCACTATACGCTGGTAGTGTCAAAAATAAAGACAAAATTTGGGAACTAAGGCCATAATTTGTATCTTAATCATAACATACAACCTTGTTCTCTTCCATATAATTTTATCAACTCCGGCTTAATAACGTGCTAATTAATGCATTGGTTTTAATATCTGATATAGTCTT